>OZ019969.1:1630627-1853127 GCA_963970395.1 Ephialtes manifestator | reverse complement strand
TCAGTGTACCCGCCCATGCTTTTTTTCTCTGTGTAGGGGAAATAACTGACATACATACAGTAGGACTTCGATTTAGAGGACAAATCGGGACCGGAAGTCCGTAGAATCGTGAGTTTATAAGCCCAGCCCCTTATAATGCATAAAATTCTTCTCACCATGCATGAGAAACACTAAGTGGAGGTAAAAAAGTGGCCCTTGTCCGTATAATCGAGTTTTGACTGTACTTTAATAAGACACGAAAATTGGATATCCCAATTTTTTATTGTTAAAATTTTTAACCAAGAATATCAGTGACCCTGTCCAGGTCTTTTTCTCCGTGTAGGGGCAATAACTGACATACATACAGTAGGACTCCGATTTAGAGGACAAATCGGGACCGGACGTCCGTCGAATCGTGAGTTGATAAGCCCAGCCCTTTATAATGCATAAAATTCTTCTCACCATGCATGAGAAATACTAAGTGGAGGTAAAAAAGTGGCGCTTGTCCGTATAATCGAGTTTTGACTGTACTTTAATTAGACACGGTAATTGGAAATCCCATCCCTATTTTTTATTCTTGAAATTTTTAAGCAAGAATCTCAGTGACCCTGTCCAGGTCTTTCTTCGTGTAGGGGCAACAACTGACATACATACAGTAGGACTTCGATTTAGAGGACAAATCGGGACCGGACGTCCGTCGAATCGTGAGTTGATAAGCCCAGCCCTTTATAATGCATAAAATGATTCTCACCATGCATGAGAAATACTAAGTGGAGGTAAAAAAGTGGCGCTTGTCCGTATAATCGAGTTTTGACTGTACTTTAATTAGACACGGTAATTGGAAATCCCATCCCTATTTTTTATTCTTGAAATTTTTAAGCAAGAATCTCAGTGACCCTGTCCAGGTCTTTCTTCGTGTAGGGGCAACAACTGACATACATACAGTAGGACTTCGATTTAGAGGACAAATCGGGACCAGAAGTCCGTAGAATCGTGAGTTGATAAGCCCAGCCTTTTATAAGGCATAAAATTCTTCTCACCATGGATGAGAAACACTAAGTGGAGGTAAAAAAGTGGCGCTTGTCCGTATAATCGAGTTCTGACTGTACTTTAATAAGACACGGAAATTGGAAATCACATCCCAATTTTTTATTGTTAAAATTTTTAACCAAGAATCTCAGGGATCATGTCCAGGTCTTTTTCTCTGTGTAGGGGCAATAACTGACATACATACAGTAGAACTTCGATTTAGAGGACAAATCGGGCCGGACGTCCGTCGAATCGTGATTTGATAAGCCCAGCCCTTTATAATGCATAAAATTCTTCTCGCCGTGCATGGGAAACACTAAGTGGAGGTAAAAAAGTGGCGATTGTCCGTATAATCGAGTTCTGACTGTACTTTAATAAGACACGGAAATTGGATATCCCAATTTTTTATTCTTAAAATTTTTAACCAAGAATATCAGTGACCCCGTCCAGGTATTTTTCTCTGTGTAGGGGCAATAACTGACTTACATACAGTAGGACTTCGATTTAGAGGACAAATCGGGACCGGAAGTCCGTAGAATCGTGAGTCTTTAAGCCCAGCCTCTTATAATGCATAAAATACTTCACACCATGCATGAGAAACGCTGAGTGGAGGCAAAAAAGTGGCGATTGTCCGTATAATCGAGTTCTGACTGTACTTTAATAAGACACGGAAATTGGATATCCCAATTTTTTATTGTTAAAACTTTTAACCAAGAATCTCAGTGACCCCGTCCAGGTCTTTTTCTCCGTGTAGGGGCAATAACTGACTTACATACAGTAGGACTTCGATTTAGAGGATAAATCGGGATCGGAAGTCCGTAGAATCGTGAGTCTTTAAGCCCAGCCTCTTATAATGCATAAAATACTTCACACCATGCATGAGAAACACTAAGTGGAGGTAAAAAAGTGGCGCTTGACCGTATAATCGAGTTCTGACTGTACTTTAATAAGACACGGAAATTGGATATCCCAATTTTTTATTGTTAAAATTTTTAACCAAGAATATCAGTGACCCCGTCCAGGTAGTTTTCTCTGTGTAGGGGCAATAACTGACTTACATACAGTAGGACTTCGATTTAGAAGACAAATCGGGACCGGAAGTCCGTAGAATCGTGAGTCTTTAAGCCCAGCCTCTTATAATGCATAAAATACTTCACACCATGCATGAGAAACGCTAAGTGGAGGCAAAAAAGTGGCGATTGTCCGTATAATCGAGGTCTGAGTGTACTTGAATAAGACATGGAAATCACGGGGATGTACCTGAACTCTTGTAGGTCGTTTGTGACCTCGCGTGCTCGGCATGTGGATCGGTTTGCGGTCGTACACTTGTACGGAGTCATACATTGACACAAACAGACTTTAAGTTTATTATTGTAGTGAATATATATATATGTAGATATATATATTGTGGTGCTAATATAGCATGATGTGCGTCACGATTCCGCACCGATTCGTCAAATCATCTGACCGGAATCAAGGATTAATCTTGCGAGGACGCACATATTTCTTGACACTAATGCACGCGTGTGCATCTTTCTCATTGTACAAACCTTGGATTTTTGCGAGTAAGCACGTATGATTGCTTACTATTCCCAGCACGCACTTCATACGCGTCAACTTTAGTACCTACTTATGTGATTCATATAAGGAGTTTTTACAAAAAAAGATATCGTATAATTTTCATCGGAAATTTATATGGAATGTTTTGCACCTGTTACACTCATTATGTTCAAAATCACTATATCGATTTTTATTTTTTATTCATTGGAAAATATTACTATGTTAACATTTTTTTTAAATGGTACTACATTTATTCATAGGTTCGCTGAAAAATAGTAATAAGAAATAATAGTAATAATGCTATTTAACAATTTTTTAATACAATGTAAAAATATTTTTTATAAAATCGTTAGAATTGAAATAATGGCTAACATCAAATTATTTGAGGTATGAATAAATAAATAGTGATTTAAAAAATGGATTTTTACAATATTGCAATGGAATTTTCGAAGGAGAAAAAATTTACACCTTTTGTCAATAAAAACGATCGAAGAATGAATTGGTAACTTCTCAGATAGGTAATTTTAATAATAACTATTTATTACAGTGTAAAGAACGCCATTAAAATAATTATATTTGCAGAGGATGCATTTTTGCATAAACTTGTATATATAATTTATCTTACGAGTAAGTTGTAAAATTAATGAATAGTAAAAACATGGTAATAATTTCGCATTAACTATAAAACTACTTTATTATTATTTAATAGTTGTATATTAAATTTAACATATCGGCTTATATATAAAAACTTTCTATTCCAGTATATTAAGAGGACAGAGGCTCCAGAAAATTATGAAAAAATGAAATTTTGCACATTGATTTTAAAAAATGTAACCTCAGCATCAAAAGAAATTGAAACATCTTCACGAATGATATTATTTAATTTTCATATTCTTTTTAAGTATAAAAAAATTCTGTTGCCTATTTCATATACGCTATAGCACTACAATTTTATTTTCATTATATTCAGGTGACGCAAATCTTTTAATTTTTCATCTACTCATTTAATTTTAATTTGCGTTAACTTTTTATTAACATTTTATGATAAAATTAATTTATTAATGTGAAATGTGTAAATTGCGATGTAAGTTTTAAAAAATAGTGAATACAGATGACTTTCTTTTTATTCCTGCTTTCGAAAACTCGTGGGACGAAATTGAAGAAAAAATTCACGACTTTATATTACAAATATATTTATCTTTAAGATAATCTTTTGAAGATAACAAGAGGAAACCCTGAGTCTAGACGTCATTATTGTGGTATGCCGACGAGGAAAAGGACAATATTTCCTAATTCGATGGAATGACATGGAATCAAAATATGCACCCTGATCGAAATAGTCGTGCGTAGCCAGTTAGAATTCAAGGAATTATTGTTTTCGACCGACGGACTTTAGACGCAATACTTAGTTGGTCACGATTTTTTTATTTTTTTCTACGTTCGATAAAACTTGCGCATCGTCTGGAGGCGCGTCAGAGTCATCGTCACGTTTCACGAAAACATCCGGGCGTATCTCTATATCGTGTAATATCTGGAAATTCACAGTCACACACTACATAAAATAGCCATTTGATAAATACTCATTTTTATTTTTTTATTTTGTGCCGTAATAATGCACTTTGTATCTTACTTTAAAAAGAAGAGGAAGAAGAACTTAATTTTTTTATCTCATATCATGTATACTACATAGATTATTGCATACTGTATTAGTATTATGATAATCATAATCATATGAATGGATGCAAGCACTTTATCTCGCCATTTTTTTATTTTTTATTTCATTCAAATGACGAGCCTTTAAAATTGCGATAGTAACGTCGTGATGATCCTCTAAATATTGGTGTATGTTAAATCGCGCTCGCGTTTTAGATAAATCTTATCAAATAACTCCACTAGGATTATGAAAAGTAGATTGATGTACTCAATTTTCGAAACCTGAAATCGTAACGAGTGGATTATAATATTAAGCGACCTTTGATGATGATTATCAGTGATGATTGTGAAGTTAAGCGACTGTCAATCAGAGATGTTAAAAATCGGTAATATGACGAGACAGAAATTTCATTTGACAAATTAGTTTTCTTAGAATTTAAATTTTATTGCAGTGAATTAATCACATTTTTATATGGTCAAGAAAGTATTTATTTAATTTTATTCAGTTACACAAAATTGAATAATTGACATTTACTATTATACATTCATTTTTATTACTATTATATGGGGCATTCTATGTTATCGTCATCAAAGTCTGGAGGTGATGTCTCAAAACTGCCGCATAATTTTTTATATGAAATTACTTACTAAAAATATTTTTTTAGGTTTCTTGTAAACTTTTTTTTTGGTGATATAATTTTTCATTACCAAATTAAAAATGACCACTTTTTTTAATCCGTAAAAATTCCGAGAAATGGAATTCCGAATGGAAGAATTCAAATATGGAGATTTTGAAATTCCAGATGAAAAAAAAAACAAGCCTGGAAGTAGGACTTTGCAAATTGCTTCCTCATTATTTTGCCCTTTCACCGAGAAAAAAAGTTTCATTGATTCACGGAAATCTTTGCCAATGAAATGAAATACTTGAATTTCAATACTATCTTTTCTTTGAATGATCTCAAACTCAATGAAAAGTAGTGACATTGATTCGAAGAAACATTTCTTTAAACCAATGAACCTTTTTCATTGATTTCAAAGATGTCGTCTCTGATTCAATGAAACCTTCTTCTTACCAGCTCAAAATTTCGAAACCTATTTTTTCCTGAAGTATGCGGCAGATAAAGCTCAAATTTTGTGAGTATGTAAGGAAATATGGCAGAAATAGGCTAAGCTTCTGGCTCCTCGAAAATCGAAGCCGTTCGTTCGGGAGAACCGGAAAACAAAAAAGTGAGGTTAGGTGCGAGAGAGAGATCAATGAAAACGTTTCTTTGAACCAATGAAAACGTCTCTTTAAAACAATGAAACTGTTTCTTTATTATATGCTCACTAAGGAAATCTTTATTTACAGGCAATGAAATGTTCTCTTTAAAATTCAAATGCACTATTTCATTGAAATTAAAGAAATATTTCGGTGAAATCAATGAAAAAAAAATCAAGCCACCCATTTCTTTGGCGTCAATGAAATCTTTTCTCTCGGTGTTTTACAAAGCTAACCTCTATGAGGAAGTATGTTAATTGATTTTGGCTTCCAACGAAGGTTTGTAAAAAGCGAAAAATAATGAGGAAGCAATTTGCAAAGTTCTACTTTGCAGGCTTGTTTATGTTCAAAGTGTCGAAAAATTTTAACCGTATAACCGATTTTTCTCATATTTCTACTAAAACCTTGTACCATGGTAGTCCATATGTGGACCAAATTAGAATTCGATATCTCATAATTTGCACGAGCCAGCGCGAGAATGAGATTTTTTGAAAAAATTCAAAATGTCATAAAATTTGAACGGCCGGACAGATTTGCGTCAAATTTGTACTCAAATATTTTTTGACGATATTCCATAAGTGAACAAAATTTAAGATAAATCTGTGAAAAATTTCAAAGATTTTTTTTTTTCGTGACAGTATTTTTTTCTTTTTTAATCACCAATGTCGAAATTTACCGACATATTGATAGTTCCTTTGACTAAATTCATCATTAATAATCAATAATCGTGAAATCATGTCGAAAATTGCAGTCGGATATCTCAGAATTTACAGGAGTTGAAGTCTTTGCAGACATTAAAAAAAAAATTGAATTTGCAATAAAATTATAACCAGCCTAGCGATTCTCGCTAAATTTGGTATACATCATAGTTTGATGGTAGTCCATTTATGTACAATATTTCAGCCCGATATCGCTTAAATTGCGGAAGTTATATCGTGAAAACGATATTTTCAAAATTTTCAAAATGCTGTAAAATTTGAATTTTCCAGCCGATTTGCGTCAACTACAATCCCAAACGTTGATGTATGACAGCCCACTTGTGTGCCAAATTTTACGAAGATAGATCTATAATTACGACAGTTATCGTGCTTACAAGGAAATCTGCACACACAGACACATACAGACATTTTTTCTAAACCACTTTTTTCGACGTTTTGGACCATTCTGAATGTCCTGACACTAAAATCTCGACAAAAATATTTTTTCACGAAAACAAAGCTTCCTCTATGAGCAAGCAAAATAAAATTATATGTTAATTTAAGACTATTATACAAGCGCGTATGAATGCAAATAATTACTTATAAAAAAAAATGAATAAAAAAAAAATAGATCTTACAATTTTTCAGAAGTAAATGGCACTGCATCAATTATTGGTCAGACTATTATCAAACTTTTCCTTTTTATCAGTCTATACCGATGTGTAGATGCTGATGCCTGTCTGCTTATTCTGCATCTTTGCCAAGACTGCCGAGGGTGCAACACGTGTAGCTTAGTAGCTCATTCTCTGCAGATAAGAAGCTATTGCGCGTTTCCGTGAAATCAGACGTTCAATCGGATTTTATCTCGTCAAACTTAGTGCCAAACACTCAGTCAAACTAGTCAGATTTTCGATTAAGATATTTGGGAGTTGAGATCTCAAAGTCCTTAAGTGCCGGATGTTCAAATCGTCTAAATATAAATTCATGAGCAGCTTGTTTTGAAACTACTTATTTATTAGAAGAAAAAAGAAAAAAATTCACATTATTCGGCTCACATTAATTATTTAATTAAATATCTCTCTATATTATAAAAAGATCTCGCCGCTGTGTCAAGAATCGAGGGACTTAGAAAAATTCAGCTCAAACCAGCGTAAGGAGGGTGGGGGGGTTTCTGACGGGTTGAGTGATGGGGTTTCTGACGGGGGGGGGGGGGGGGGGGGGGGGGTTCTGACGGGTTGAGTGACGGGGTTTCTGATGGGGTGGAGGGGTTTCTGACGGGTTGAATGACGGGGTTTCTGACTGGGTGGAGGGGGCTTCTGAGCGGTTGAGTGACGGAGTTTCTGACGGAGTGGGGGGGGGGGGGGTTCTGAACGGTTGAGTGACGGAGTTTCTGACGGAGTGGGGGGGTTCTGAGGGGTTGAGTGACGGGGTTTCTGACGGAGTGGGGGGGTTTGTGAGGGGTTGAGTGACGGGATTTCTGACGTAATGGGGGGGGGGGGGGTTCTGAGGGTTTGAGTGACGGGGTTTCTGACGGAATGGGGGGGGGGTTGAGTGACTGGGTTTCTGGCGGAGAGGGGGGGGGTTCTGAGGAGTTAAGTGACGGGGTTTCTGGCGGAGAGGGGGGGGTTCTGAGGGGTTGAGTGACGGGGTTTCTGACGGGGTGAGGTGATTTCTGAAGGGCTGAGTTGTGGGGTTTCCGACGGGGTGAGGGGGGCTTCTGGGGGGTCGAGTGACGGGGTTTCTGACGGAGCGGGGGGGGGGGGTTCCGAGAGGTTTCTGACGGGGAGTTCTGACGGGGTTTCACATTCAAATTTCAAAAATTTTTACAAGCCCGGATTGGGGAGAGATTGCGAGCGCGCGCAGCGAGCCACAATGAAATCCTAGTAAATATATAAAATTAATACAAAATATTTAATAGCACTTTTACCTCCATATCTCTATGATTGTATAAGAATGACAAAATTTTTGTTTTGCATATTTCTGAACTTCTTTGAAGAATATACGAACTTCATCAAAGATTTCCGAGTAGTTTGTAGGAATTGTTATCAGAGTTATCCTTATTGGCGGTCATAAACTAGTCATAAAATGGAAGGCATGTTCTTAGGTAGATCTTGATAGCGTTTCAACCTGTGACAGATAAGTCAAATCTTCTTGCTGAATCGAAAAGGTCGAGAGAAATGCAAAGCAAGAGTCTCTTAGGCGTTGCGATAGGCACAAGGAGGTAAATTTGTTCTAATCGGTTAACCAGTAAAAGCAGCTATAGTCTCAAAGTCGCGAAGTCATAACCTATTCGGTGAAATGGAACCTAATAATTATTGATAAATGACGGAATATGATTTAAAAAATGATAATTACCAATATCAATTAAAGTTATCATGACGAAAGAAGAGAATCTAGCGGAAGTAAATCCTCAACACATTTTTATAGTAGCTGATTAAAATAGGATCACAATCTCAGTATCTCACTCAGATAAAAGGTAAGAACCCAACAAAAATATATTAAAAAATAATAATTTTAAGGAACGCAGTCGTTTTAGTGAATTCCGGATTATGATAGAATTTATTAAAGGGGCTAGACAGGAAAAAAAAAGATTTTTTATTGTCTGTATTTTTTTCCTCAGTCGATAAATTTCAATGAAACCTATTTTTTGACGACTTAAAGCGGAGAATTTGTGTGTCAATATTAAAGCCTGTTAGGTAAACCGGTTCTTTTGTAAACCAGAGTCAGGCTTTTTCAACTCTGCGCTAGATCCAGGAAAAACTGGTGATTGCTCTCTATGATATCGTATTATATTCATAACATCATTCTACACTAGTTATAATAATCCTTTTTTAAAGTCTCTTATGACAAGATTGCCATAAGAGTAACTTGGAAAAAATACCACGCTCAGAGTTGAAAAGGCTTAAAATGGCGATCGGGAAGGTTTAATTGGCTTTTATATTCACAGAAAAATCCTCCGTTTATTTCTCAAAGGATATATATATAATTGGAAAAAAAGTCGATTTGAAATATATTGATTCAACTCGACCTCCTTAATCTGCAATATCCGTAATCCCAGCGAAACGTACAACGCAATGCAATCTACAAGATTGATGAATGCTGGTCTTATTATGTGAATTGCAGCCAATTACGTATATACCGTTTCTCATCATTCGACCTAAGCGGGAAAAGATGACGGAGAAAAATCACGGAATTTCCCGGGAAATATTATTCCCCGATAAGAATAAAGTTGGTCCCCGGAAGTTGCCTCAATACATCGCGGGAATATCAGCGGCATTGGGAGCCATGTGTGCGGGTTTGGTATACGGCTGGACATCTTCGGCCGGAGACGATGGAGCAAATCTCAAGTACCCTTTTGAGATAGATCCAAATATATTCTCCTGGACAAGTTCGATATTCAATGTCGGAGCAGCAGCTATCTGCATTCCCATTGGAATGCTCACAAATGTGATAGGTCGAAGGAAGTCCATGCTCATCCTGACCATTCCATTTATCATTGGTTGGGCTTGCGTGATTTGGCCCAATTCAGCCACGACTTTGATTCTCGGTCGTTTTATACTCGGAGTGAGCGGTGGTGCCTTCTGTGTAACCGCCCCAATGTACACCGCCGAGATTTCTGATAAGGAGACACGTGGAAGACTTGGTTCCTACTTTGAGTTATTTCTCTGCGCTGGAATCCTTGTGGCTTACACTCTAGGACTACTTCACGACATGTACACTCAGTCGTTGATATCAGCAACTGCACCACTGGTTTTTTTTGCCATATTCTTCTTCATGCCCGAAACCCCGACGTACTATTTGATGAAAGGCAATGTGAAAGCCGCTCGGGAAACTTTGATCTGGCTTCGAGGACCAAACTACGACGTGGACGACGAATTGAACGAGCAACGAAATGCTCTGGATGAAGTTAAACTCGGCAAGAGTTCATTTTTCGTTGCCATCAGGTCACGGGCTGCTATCAAAGGACTCTTCATCGCATATGGACTCATGTTCTTTCAATCCTTTAGCGGTATTGATGTCATAATCTTTTACGCTGGAAGCATCTTCAGAGATGCTACTGGAGATGATGCTGATTGGCCCACCATCGTTATTGGTGTTATGCAGACTTCGGCTGTGCTGTTGTACACTTTTGTCATTGACAAATGGGGCAGAAGAGTTTTACTCATCATATCCGGGACTGCTATGTGTTTGTCGACTTTTTTTCTTGTTGTGTACTTCTATCTGGACAGATGTGGGTTTTTCATGGATGATTTCAGGTGGTTGCCACTGGTTTGCATTTGTAGCTTCAATATCTTCATTTCATTTGGATTTAATCCGATTCCGTGGATGATGACTGGTGAACTATTCTCACCGCAGATCAAAGGTGTCGCTGCTAGCAGCGCGTGTCTTTTTAATTGGATAATGTCTTTTGTCGTCACGAAGTTTTATAGCCAAGTAAAACGGGACATTGGAATTTATGGTGCTTTTTCAATATTTTCGGCAATCTGCGGTCTGAGCGTTGTGTTTGCGTTCTTTGTGGTTCCTGAAACGAAAAATAGAACTCTGGAGGAAATACAAGTTCAATTAGCTGGCGGACTTAGCGACAAGCGACTAACAAATCAGAGATCCGATTCTCATCAAGCGAAAAATAGAACTCTAGAGGAGATACAAGTTCAATTAGCTGGCAGACTTAGCGACAATCGACTGACAAATCAGAGATCCGATTCTCATCATATAGGAAAAACAACTTGATTAAATAAGTGGTTAATCAATGGATCAACAGAATTCCTAAATTCTATGGGAGATATCGAAAAGCCATATTCTTCTTCATGCCCGAAACACCGATGTACTATTTGATAAGAGGCAATGTTAAAGCCGCACGGAAGACTTTGATCTGGCTTCGAGGACCAAAGTACGACGTGGAGGGCGAATTGAACGAGCAACGAAATGCTTTGGATGAAGTTAAACTCGGCAAGAGTTCGTTTTTCGTTACAATCAGGTCACGGGCTGCTATCAAAGGACTCTTCATCGCATACGGACTTATGTTCTTCCAATCCTTTAGCGGTATTGATGTCATAATCTTTTACGCTGGAAGCATCTTCAGAGATGCAACTGGAGATGATGCTGATTGGCCCACCATCGTTATTGGTGTTATGCAGACTTCGGCTGTGCTGTTGTACACTTTTGTCATTGACAAATGGGGCAGAAGAGTTTTACTCATCATATCCAGGACTGCTATGTGTTTGTCGACTTTTTTTCTTGTTGTGTACTTCTATCTGGACAGATGTGGGTTTTTCATGGATGATTTCAGGTGGTTGCCACTGGTTTGCATTTGTAGCTTCAATATCTTCATTTCGTTTGGATTTAATCCGATTCCGTGGATGATGACTGGTGAAATATTCTCACCGCAGATCAAAGGTGTCGCTGCTAGCAGCGCGTGTCTTTTTAATTGGATAATGTCTTTTGTCGTCACGAAGTTTTATAGCCAAGTAAAACGGGGCATTGGAATTTATGGTGCTTTTTCAATATTTTCGGCAATCTGCGGTCTGAGCGTTGTGTTTGCGTTCTTTGTGGTTCCTGAAACGAAAAATAGAACTCTAGAGGAGATACAAGTTCAATTAGCTGGCAGACTTAGCAACAAGCGACTGACAAATCAGAGATCCGATTCTCATCAAGTGAAAAATAGAACTCTAGAGGAGATACAAGTTCAATTAGCTGGCAGACTTAGCGACAGGCGACTGAGAAATCAGAGATCCGATTCTCATCAAATAGGAAAAACAACTTGATTTAATAAGTGGTTAATCAATGGATCAACAGAATTCCTAAATTCTATGGGAAATGTCGAAAAGCCATATTCTTCTTCATGCCCGAAACACCGATGTACTATTTGATAAAAGGCAATGTTAAAGCCGCACGGAAGTCTTTGATCTGGCTTCGAGGACCAAATTACGACGTGGAGGGCGAATCGAACGAGCAACGAAATGTTTTGGATGAAGTTAAACTCGGCAAGAGTTCGTTTTTCGTTACAATCAGGTCACGGGCTGCTATCAAAGGCCTCTCCATCGCATATGGACTCATGTTCTTTCAATCCTTTAGAGGTATTGATGTCACAATCTTTTACGCCGGAAACATCTTCAGAGATGCTACTGGAGATAATGCTGATTGGCCCACCATCGTTATTGATGTTATACAAACTTCGTCTGTATTGTTGTTCACTTTTGTCATTGTCAAATGGGGCAGAAGAGTTTTACCCATCATATCCGGGATTGCTATGTGTTTGTCGACTTTTTTTCTTGTTGTGTACTTCTATCCGGACAGATGTGGGTTTTTCATGGATGATTTCAGGTGGTTGCCACTGGTTTGCATCTGCAGCTTCAATATCTTCATTTCGTTTGGATTGAATCCGATTCCCTGGATGATGACTGCTGAACTGTTCTCACCGCAGATCAAAGGTGTTTCTGCTAGCAGCGCGTGTCTTTTTAATTGGCTGATCTCCTTTGTCGTCACGAAGTTTTATAGCCAAGTAAAGCGGGAGATTGGAATTTATGGTGCTTTTTCGATATTTTTGGCAATCTGCGGTCTGAGCGTTGTGTTTGTGTTCTTTGTGGTTCCTGAAACGAAAAATAGAACGCTAGAGGAGATACAGGTTCAATTGGCTGGTGGCCCTAGCGACAAGTGAGTGACAGATCAGAGGTCCGATTCTGATCAAACACAAATAGCAAAAACAACTTGATTGATAAATTTTTAATCAATGGATTAACAGAATTCCTAAATTCTATGGAAAATACTGAAAAGCCATGTTCTTCTTCATGCCCGAAACACCGACGTACTATTTGATAAAAGGCAATGTGAAAGCCGCTAGGGAAACTTTGATCTGGCCTCGACGACCAAACTACGACGACAAATTGAACGAGCAACGAAATGCTCTGGATGAAGTTAAACTCGGCAAGAGTTCATTTTTCGTTACGATCAGGTCACGGACTACTATCAAAGCCCTCTTCATCGCATATGGACTCATGTTCTTTCAATCCTTTAGCAGCAGTGATGTCATAATCTTTTACGCCGGAACCATCTTCAGAGATGCGACTGGAGATAATGCTGATTGGGCCACTATCTTTATCGTTGTTATGCAGACTTTGGTTGCGTTGTTGTACACTTTTGTCTTGGGACAAATGGGGCAGAACAGTTTAACCCATCATATCCGGGATTGCTATGTGTTTGTCGACTTTTTTTCTTGTTGTATACTGTCTATCTGGACAGATCGAGGTTTTTCATGGATGATTTCGGGTGGTTGCCGCTGGTTTGCATCCGCAGCTTCAATATCTTCATTTCGTTTGGATTTAACTTCCTGGATGATGACTGCTGAACTGTTCTCACCGCAGATCAAAGGTGTCGCTGCTAACAGCGCGTGTGTAGCGGCTCTGCGCGCGTCGGCGCAACCTGCAACTAATGGCGCAAGCGTCGTTTCTTACTTCCGGAGGATCAGGGTGCCAACGCAAAATAATAAAAACCAATTAAGCAAGCGACGCGTCGGCCCGCCTCAGCTGCCGCTGAGTTATTTTCAGTTATATCTTAGCCTAAATAAAAACTATCATAAAAACATTGATCCCATTGTTTCGTATATCCGTCCCACAACTCTCAACGCTAAACGTGTCTTTTTAATTGGCTGATGTCTTTTGTCGTCACGAAGTTTTATAGCCAAGTAAAGCGGGACTTTTGAATTTATGGTGCTTTTTCGATATTTTCAGCAATTTGCGGTCTAAACGTTGTGTTTGTGTTCTTTGTGATTCCTGAAACGAAAAATAGAACTCTAGAGGAGATACAAGTTCAATTGGCTGGCGGCCTCAGCGACAAGCGAGTGACAGATCAGAGATCCGATTCTGACAAGTACAAATAGGAAAAACATCTTGATTTGATAAATGGTTAATCAATGGATCAACTGAATTCACAAATTCTTTGGGAAATCATGGAAATTTGTTACGTTGTATTTTAGTTTTGTAATCGGCGGCAAAAATCTGATTAAGTAGGCTTTGAGAAAATTTTGTATAAGCCGAGATATTTTGTTGACTTTAGACAACCTGAAAAGACAGGATCAAGAAAATTCGGAATATTCAACTAGAGATAATTTTTTTTTTTTGAGTTAACCGATTTTAATCTCTCTTTATTCGTTCTAAAGAGCTCGCTGATGACATAAGGTTATCTCCATGTTAGCAACAGTGAGATTGCTATACAAAATGGCCGAAAATTAGGCAATGACGAAGGCAGCATTTTTTAATTGTCACCGCTCCAATTTTTAAAAAATTATAGGGAATTCATGATCCAATGAAACATTTAAAAAAATTATAATCATTTTAGATAAATATTTATTTTTTCAAGTAACAAATGTCTATTTATTTTTCCTCAATTTATAACGCTATACCTATGTATATTTTAAAATAGTGTTTTTATTTTTGAAAACAGTATTGTTAAAATGATTCATTAAGATTTTTATATAAATTTGTCTATATTTATTATCGGCTGAAAATTTCCAATGAGATAAAATCTAAAAACCTTAATACCACATTCAAGTCGAAAAAACCTTTAATTATACCCCTAGAGTCGTTGAAAGGCTCTATTAAAGCGCTGAAGCACAAACAGATTTTGTAATGGAGAATTAACAATTTTTACGACAAAATTTGTAACAATTAAAATCTGGTACATTTCATTAAACCGCAAAATTAATTATAATTGTGAAAAATTTCAAATACGATATTCTAAAAAGCAATTATCAGTCCAATCTTTGTAAAAAAAAGATTGTAAATTTAAGATGTAAATGTGTGTGGGTGAATATTAATTTTTCAAATATTTGTATGAAAATTGCAAAACTTCTGTTGTAATCTAGTTATTACCTGACGAAAATTGTAAAATTTTAGTTAAGTTCTTAATATTAGTTGACCGATTTGTAAATTCATATGCAGGACTTTTATATTTGAATAAAAATCGAAAGACGAGACGTATGTTAATTTCTATACGTCTTGGGAACAAAAATATTGAATGCAGATAATAAATTTTCCACACGAATTCCAAAAATTCGAACTTTGTTTTCATTGCAGATGTTTTTTGATTTTATAATCAACAAGTGTACGTAATTTACAAACGACATGCAAAAAATAAATACCGTATGTAAATCTCTGGTATTTTGTAATAGTAAATTTACAAATTCCACAAATATTTTTCAGTATTGTTTACTTTTAATATTTAAAACAGATGGACAAGAAATTTATGGCACAGGTTGTAAATAAAAACTCCCAGACTGTCACTGTAATTTTCTAGTAATTTTTTTTAACACCTGTTAAATTATACTTAATCTCTCTATATTATAAAAACATCTCGCCGCCGCCGCTGCCGCCGTGTCAAGAATCAAAATTCTGAAAATTCTGGAAATTTTGAAAATTCTAAAAATTCTGGAAATTTTGAAAATTCTAAAAATTCTGGAAATTTTGAAAATTCTAAAAATTCTGGAAATTCTGGAAATTTTGGAAATTTTGGAAATTTTGGAAATTTTGGAAATTCTAAAAATTCTGGAAATTTTGAAAATTCTAAAAATTCTGGAAATTTTGAAAATTCTAAAAATTCTGGAAATTCTGGAAATTTTGGAAATTTTGGAAATCTTGGAAATCTTGGAAATCTTGGATATTTTGGAAATTTTGGAAATTTTGGAAATTTTGGAAATTTTGGAAATTTGGAAAATTTTGAAAATATTGGAAATTTTGGAAATTTTGAAAATTATATTATATAAATAAATTATATAAATATATTGTACACTAGTGTACACACATAAACATACTCGGTTTAAAAAAAATCTCAGAAAACATTTACACCGTTCGTCTGAGATTTGGTACAGCAGCTGTCAAATAAATAACGAAAAACTTTAATTGCTAGAATTCTGCCGTCCAGCACAATAGCCATATATTTTTTTTACGGTGTACAAAGACGCATAGTACACGGTAAAAAGGTAAATTAGTGTTCTACAGCTTCCACGTAAGATCAGTGAATACACAGACACGTTTATATTCTGTGCTTATATTAGTACGGAATGGGTACATACATATATATATATATATATATATATATACAGACTATAGACTGTAGATGGTGTACGAATACAGTGGAACGTGTTACGAATAAAATTTGTAGAGAGAAACGTGTTGCGAATAAAAAAGTACAACAAGCGGCGCCTCGCAGGTTTCGATAAACTAAAACTTTTCCCAATCGAGTTTATAACTAACTTTGAGTCATTACCGACGTTTAGGGAATTTAGTGACACTCGTATAACTTGAAAAAGTTTTGCAAGGCTCCCGATGTTTTTATTTACTGTTTTCTTTTTTTGTACCAGTCGTTTTCTTGTTTTGTTTTGACTTAAGCAAAAAAAAAAAGGTGGTTCGATCAGTGGGAATTACGCTCGCACATGTGACTTAATATATACAAGTGTGTCACATAATATTTAGTATTTTTTTTTTTCTGAAGCGTCAGCTTTTTCGTCAGTGCGTATTGCAGTTTAGTCGGTGCGGAGTATTGCGCGAAACTTTTCCATTGCCGGTTAGTTGAAATCAATACTGGTGGCTGCAGTCTCACTCGTCCAGGGCCGAATTAAGAAGGGTGGCGAATGTACCGCAATTCCGACAAATACGTTTGACTCGCTAGCCTTAATTAACACTTTGTACTTTTTATTTTTTTTAAATCTGAATATTTACAAATTTATTATAAATTAACGTCATAAAATACTTGTATTACCTGTATTACTTCGTACTATTACTAAATACTTGGTGTATATTAATTATATTTAATAAAAACATTGAATAAATATATTTTAAGACAGCTATGTTATTACGCTGGATAATACGAAAAATAATCGATAATTTGTGAAAATTGTTGCAATGTGGTTGACACAATTATATGCAAGTAAATTATTTTTTCAGTGCGAATTTGACTTCGTTTTTACCACGACATCTTGAAAATCGGATGATAGTTAGGTTAGCGTCATCTGACGCGGAATCGTGCACTTTAATATTAGTTTACTTTATCATTTGTCCCGTGACTTCATTTTTTTATGATACGCAAAAATTCGCAAATACTTTTCGAATTCGCGGTACTTTTTATCTTTTCTCTATCTTTTATCTAAGTATGTTAATTCTCGATTGAAAGATTAATTTCGCTAATCCTCCCATAAGCGCCGTGTAAAAAGATCGATTTTCAAGTATTCATTATTTATTCAATTGGTCGGTAAGAACCATCCAAATTTTGGAGAAGTAAAGACGAATAGCTCAATTACAATAGGCCAAAAGTTTATGAACATCAGTTTGATTTGCCTTCCTGACATTCCTTAAAAAATCAATATATATATTTTTTTTAATCTGTACATGTTTATCAAAATAATTTAAATAAAGATTTTTGACATTGTAATAAAAAAAACCCTTTATACCAAATTTAAAAAAAATCTAAATATTTATAAAACACATTCAATTCATTATTTATTCAATTGGTCGGTAAGAACCATCAAAATTTTGGAGAAGTAAAGACGAATAGCTCAATTACAATAGGCCAAAAGTTTATGAACATCAGTTTGATTTGCCTTCCTGACATACCTTAAAAAATCAATATACATATTTTTTTAAATCTGTACATATTTATCAAAATAATTTAAATAAAGATTTTTGACATTGTAATAAAAAAAACCCTTTATACCGAATTTAAAAAAAAATCTAAATATTTATAAAACACATTCAATTCATTATTTATTCAATTGGTCGGTAAAAACCATCCAAATTTTGGAGAAGTAAAGACGAATAGCTCAATTACAATAGGCCAAAAGTTTATGAACATCAGTTTGATTTGCCTTCCTGACATACCTTAAAAAATCAATATATATATTTTTTTAAATCTGTACATGTTTATCAAAATAATTTAAATAAAGATTTTTGACACGGTAATAAAAAAAAAACCCTTTATACCAAATTTAAAAAAATCTAAATATTTATAAAACACATTCAATTCATTATTTATTCAATTGGTCGGTAAGAACCATCCAAATTTTGGAGAAGTAAAGACGAATAGCTCAATTACAATAGGCCAAAAGTTTATGAACATCAGTTTGATTTGCCTTCCTGACATACCTTAAAAAATCAATATACATATTTTTTTAAATCTGTACATGTTTATCAAAATAATTTAAATAAAGATTTTTGACATTGTAATAAAAAAACCCTTTATACTAAATTTAAAAAAAATCTAAATATTTATAAAACACATTCAATTCATTATTTATTCAATTGCTCGGTAAAAACCATCCAAATTTTGGAGAAGTAAAGACGAATAGCTCAATTACAATAGGCCAAAAGTTTATGAACATCAGTTTGATTTGCCTTCCTGACATATCTTAAAAAATCAATATACATATTTTTTTAAATCTGTACATGTTTATCAAAATAATTTAAATAAAGATTTTTGACATTGTAATAAAAAAAAACCCTTTATACCAAATTTAAAAAAAAATCTAAATATTTATAAAACACATTCAATTCATTATTTATTTAATTGGTCGGTAAAAACCATCCAAATTTTGGAGAAGTAAAGACGAATAGCTCAATTACAATAGGCCAAAAGTTTATGAACATCAGTTTAATTTGCCTTCCTGACATACCTTAAAAAATCAATATACATATTTTTTTAAATCTGTATATGTTTATCAAAATAATTTAAATAAAGATTTTTGACATTGTAATAAAAAAAACCCTTTATACCAAATTTAAAAAAAAATCTAAATATTTACAAAACACATTCAATTCATTATTTATTCAATTGGTCGGTAAGAACCATTATTTATGAACATCAGTTTGATTTGCCTTCCTGACATACCTTAAAAAATCAATATACATATTTTTTTAAATCTGTACATGTTTATCAAAATAATTTAAATAAAGATTTTTGACATTGTAATAAAAAAAAACCCTTTATACCAAATTAAAAAAAAAAATCAAAATATTTATAAAACACATTCAATTCATTATTTATTCAATTGCTCGGTAAAAACCATCCAAATTTTGGAGAAGTAAAGACGAATAGCTCAATTACAATAGGCCAAAAGTTTATGAACATCAGTTTAATTTGCCTTCCTGACATACCTTAAAAAATCAATATATATATATTTTTTAATTTGTACATGTTTATCAAAATAATTTAAATAAAGATTTTTGACACTGTAATAAAAAAAACCCTTTATACCAAATTAAAAAAAATCTAAATATTTATAAAACACAATAAATGACCGTCATCACAAAATATTTGTATTAGTTCATACTATTACTAAATACTTGTACTTATACGTAATAATTATATTTAATAAAAATGTTTAAAAAATACAAAATATTTGTTGAAAAAATTTGTATATGTTTATCAAAATAATGTAAAACAAAAGATTTTTGATATTTTAATAAAGAAGGTAATTTTTTTATTTTTTTATTTTTCATTTTTTTTAAATGGCTTAACGATTTTGTTTAAAATGCCGAATTTAATTGCAATGTGATATCAAATATGGCTGACGTCCGCAGAGCACTGCAGCGATGTATAGAATCGGTACGGGATGAAAATGCAACGCCGGAATGCACGAGGTTCAGGGGACTGCAATTTGCCAGTCATAGCACTTCCGGGACTTCTCAAGGAAACGTTATAGTCGCGTTTAATCTCTTGGAAACATCTCTCTATCTCGGGCTCCGTCGCTCTCTCCGCAGTTCCCCATTCAATTACTCGGTAAGTACAGAGACCGAGCTTACGTAATTAAAGCGGACACCTGATTTGCTGCTTCCATGTATCTCGTGAAATCTTCAGCCGCGAGAGGTCAGCATATTTCATATAGATCTACAAAAGAAATATTAATATTTTGACCAAAAATTGTCCCTATATTATAAATAAAACTTTCATTGATTTAAAAAAAAAACATACATTGAAATTTCAACTCTACTTTCAATTTTTATCATTTTTTTAAAATTGAACCAGCATCTTATAGAATTAGAGTTGCAAGGATAAAATAAAGAATAAAAAAAATAAATTATTTAATTTTTTTTTTCAATGGATATCATTTTTATTAAATAATCGGTTCGAACTTATAGAGTTAGAATTGCAAGAATAAAAACATTATATTCTTTAAATTGTTTTTCCAATGGATGTCATTTTTATTGAAAAAATTGGTCCAATTCGAACAAAATAATTAGGGACTATAACCTTGAACTTTATAGAATATGTTTCCAAGGAATTAACATGAAAAATGAAATAATACTAGGTTTGAGTATTGCAGCTTTAACTGAAGGCCTAAAGTACTGGATTTGTTGAAAAATGTGCAGTTATGCAAGGTCCTTTGATTTTATTGCTCTTCCTCATCTATTCTACTTCGATATCACACAGAACTGCTGATATTCAACACGTTATCACCTGTAATTGTGCCGTATAAATGATAAAGTCGAAGGCAACGTCCAGACATTTGCGGTAATCATAACTTCAACCTTGAAAAAGATAAGGTAATTTGTTTTCGTATTTTTTCAGTGGCTTATCGATCTGTCGTATCTGCGTTAACATTCAGATAATCGTCACGAGGTTCTAATCGTTTCGGCAACTATCTCACAAATTAATAATAGTATTTTGAGTCGCAAGGGCCGGAAGTTGGCGATTTCGACGAATGCGAGCTTCACGGCACGAAATGTTTCATAGGTTAAGATTTTAATGAAATTTCTTTGATTCAAGGAAACTTTTTCTCTCCGTGCACGAGTCACAATTGCACCGAGAGAAAAGATTTCATTGACTCCGAAGAAATGGGTGGATTGATTTTTTTTTTCATTGTTTCAACGAAATATTTCTTTCATTTCAATGAAATAGTGCATTTGAATTTCAAAGAGAACATTTCATTGCCTGTAAATAAAGATTTACTTAGTGAGCATATAATAAAGAAACAGTGTCATTGTTTTAAAGAGACGTTTTTATTGGTTCAAAGAAACGTTTTCATTGATCTCTCTCTCGCACCTAACCTCACTTTTTTTGTTTTCCGGTTCTCCCGAACGAACGGCTTCGATTTTCGAGGAGCCAGAAGCTTAGCCTATTTCTGCCGTACTTCCTTACATACTCACAAAATTTGAGCTTTATCTGCCGCGCACTTCAGGAAAAAATAGGTTTTGAAATTTCGAGCTGGTAAGAAGAAGGTTTCATTGAATCAAAGACGATATCTTTGAAATCAATGAAAAAGGTTCATTGGTTTAAAGAAATGTTTCTTCGAATCAAAGATTTCATTGACGCCAAAGAAATGGATGGATTGATTTTTTTTTCATTGTTTCAACGAAATATTTCTTTGATTTTAATGAAATAGTGCATTTGAATTTCAAAGAGAACATTTCATTGCCTGTAAATAAAGATTTACTTAGTGAGCATATAATAAAGAAACAGTGTCATTGTTTTAAAGAGACGTCTTCATTGGTTCAAAGAAACGTTTTCATTGATCTCTCTCTCGCACCTAACCTCACTTTTTTGTTTTCCGGTTCTCCCGAACGAACGGCTTCGAGTTTCGAGGAGCCAGAAGCTTAGGCTATTTCTGCCGTACTTCCTTACATACTCACAAAATTTGAGCTTTATCTGCCGCGCACTTCAGGAAAAAATAGGTTTTGAAATTTCGAGCTGGTAAGAAGAAGGTTTCATTGAATCAAAGACGATATCTTTGAAATCAATGAAAAAGGTTCATTGGTTTAAAGAAATGTTTCTTCGAATCAAAGATTTCATTGACGCCAAAGAAATGGATGGATTGATTTTTTTTTTCATTGTTTCAACGAAATATTTCTTTGATTTCAATGAAATAGTGCATTTGAATTTCAAAGAGAACATTTCATTGCCTGTAAATAAAGATTTACTTAGTGAGCATATAATAAAGAAACAGTGTCATTGTTTTAAAGAGACGTTTTTATTGGTTCAAAGAAACGTTTTCATTGATCTCTCTCTCGCACCTAACCTCACTTTTTTTGTTTTCCGGTTCTCCCGAACGAACGGCTTCGATTTTCGAGGAGCCAGAAGCTTAGCCTATTTCTGCCGTACTTCCTTACATACTCACAAAATTTGAGCTTTATCTGCCGCGCACTTCAGGAAAAAATAGGTTTTGAAATTTCGAGCTGGTAAGAAAAAGGTTTCATTGAATCAAAGACGATATCTTTGAAATCAATGAAAAAGGTTCATTGGTTTAAAGAAATGTTTCTTCGAATCAAAGATTTCATTGACGCCAAAGAAATGGATGGATTGATTTTTTTTCCATTGATTTCAACGAAATATTTCTTTGATGTCAATGAAATAGTGCATTTGAATTTCAAAGAGAACATTTCATTGCCTGTAAATAAAGATTTACTTAGTGAACATATAATAAATATATATAATAAAGTATATATATTTATTATATGTTATATATATAATAAAGTAATAAATATAATAAAGAATCAGTGTCATTGTTTTAAAGAGACGTTTTCATTGGTTCAAAGAAACGTTTTCATTGATCTCTCTCTCGCACCTAACCTCACTTTTTTTGTTTTCCGGTTCTCCCGAACGAACGGCTTCGAGTTTCGAGGAGCCAGAAGCTTAGCCTATTTCTGCCATACTTCCTTACATACTCACAAAATTTGAGCTTTATCTGCCGCGTACTTCAGGAAAAAATAGCTTTCGAAATTTTGAGGTGGTAAGAAGAAGGTTTCATTGAATCAGAGACGATATCTTTGAAATCAATGAAAAATGCTCATTGGTTTAAAGAAATGTTTCTTCGAATCAATGTCACTACTTTTCATTGAGTTTGAGATCATTCAAAGAAAAGATAGTATTGAAATTCAAGTATTTCATTTCATTGGCAAATATTTCCGTGAATCAATGAAACTTTTTCCCTCGGTGTGCCAACTTTCGGCCTTTGCTGCAGAATATGTTATCGTACGCATATTTAAGCATGTTATGCATTCCCCATCAATTCAGTCACTCAAATGATCAAAATTCTTAGAAAATTCTGCTATTTGTTACATTGAAAAAACTCTCATGATAAATATATAAAAATTCAAAGGAATAAGGAGATATGCATATTATTATATCATTTTTTTAAACGACGATGTCTCGGTAACCCCAAATCGTATTACACACGGAAAAAAAAGATTAGTTGCCATAACCTAGAAATGAGTTGACACAACCAATCGATTATTCTATTTCCCTAGCAACTCAAATGGTAACACCAACGATTCGAATGATAATACCGACGATTCGAATGGTAGTCCCAACTATTCGAGTGGTAGTCCCAACGATTGGATTAGTTAAGGGGATGCTGGAGTAGATTTTATTACCGACTTTGGTCGGTAAAAACAGGCTTTTTCGTAGTTTTGATTATTCTTCGTTAATACGCTACACACATGCTTCAAATTGTACACGTTTGTAATATCAACATAAACGAGTGGACGTACATTCGTATATTTGGTGAAAACGTACAATAAATGAAAAAAAATCGTATAATACTAAACCTCCCGAAATCAAAATGGCCGCCAGGGTTTGACAGCATCGCCTGTTTGGTAAGATATAAAAGATTCTGGAACTCACATACGTTAAATCGAAATGTACGTCCATTCTTTAGCATTCTCTGAATATTCTACGAGCGTCGAAAAGTCAATTACACAAAATGAATCCACACAAAACCCAGATTACGTTCACGTAGTCTGTTCGCGATCAGAGTGGGTCAAGAAGAGCGCAAATGAAGTTTCCCAATTGGAACACAAGTGGCGCCGATGTAGTCTGTTTTCTTTTGGCAAAAGCTCCGAGCCTTTGCAACGTGACCGTAGTATACACTATACATGGATTTGGCTTGTGTATTTGACATTCTGATGGTTTTCGAATATTCAGAAATCATCACAGAATTGACGTGCGGTCTGATTTTACACATCTAATTTCCAGAAACTACTAAATCCTACGGGAAAGGTCAGCTGACATATCGTGTGCGGCCATATTGCTTTTCGGGAGATTCAGTATCTTTTGCCAAAAATAAACAGACTACGTCGGCGCCATCTGTGTCCTGATCGAAAAAATTACCGACCAAAGTCGGCAAAAAAATCGACTCCAGCATCCCCTTAACCTAACTAATCCAATCGAGAACTAATCGTGAATAGTTGAGGTTACTATTCGATATGGTTGAGGCAACTAATTTTTTAGACATTGTGTACATCAAATCGAAAACGTAGTTGCCACAACCAAACTTTTCTTTCCGTGTAGTTTTTTAATAACGCGAATTTTCGTTTTTTAACTCACTTCCAAACTAAATTTCTCTCCATTTTTGTAAAAATACACTCGAGGGCAATTTTAATGCTAAAAAACTTAATTTTACAATAAGTTAGATTCTATTAACATTGACATCAAAAAATATCTCAAAATAAGAATAAAAACCGAATGTGAAATTAAATCACACCCAAAATTATAATAACAAGTAAAAAATTCAAGATAAAACTGTTTTGCCATTAAAATTAACATATTTTGTAAATCAAAATGTGAAAGTACTTAAAAATTCGTAATAATTCATGGTGTGCAAGTATCGGATTAAACAGTCGTTGGATATTGAAGATGGATTAACTTATATCCAATCTTAAGTTAATCCATCTTCAATTTCCAACGTTTAAATAACTTTTTATCGTGAAACTGAGGTGAAATTGTCTTTTTTATTCCCGTTCAAGTGTAAGTCTGGAGAGTTTCGTGCCTTGAAAATGATAACGTGCGGGTCAGTGAGTCGCTATAAGAATGTTGGATGATCTAATTGTCATATTCCTCGCAGTCAGCCGTGGAACACGTTTTTCCCATTATGAATGCTCACGTTCCAACTCGCGACCATAACACGGTCGCGTAAAGACGATTTAGGGCTGACATAAAAGTTCATGGAAGGGGAGAAACAAGGGCTACGACTTCAAGCAATAAAGTAATAGAATTCTCTTCAGATCCTTGCATATATATACACACGTAAGGAAAAGCATATATATATATATACAAATTCCTAAGGGAAAATCGTTTATGTCGTTTTGGGGACAATGCGAATTTATTTTTTTCAAAACGATGTATATATTGAATTAAAAGGGGAAGACTCACGCTTGTTTTCCGATACATTCATGGGGTTTTATAGAGAAAAGTTATTATCATACGACCGTGCATATAGGGACTGGCTGTAAAAGAACCCGCAAAGCACCATCGAGGGGATACTTCATGGGAAATTTATGGCGCGTCATACCGCGGTATTACATCGGTGAAAGTTTAAGTCCCTTGAAAAGCTTCCGAGTTCCCAGAATCACAGAGAAAAAAAAACATCCATCTCGCTACTGCAAAGTTGTAACGCAGTGGTCGACCCTGTTTTATGTTGATTTTTATGCTTCTCATAGAATTTCATTCTTTCAAAGAGCAAATAATCATAATCATGTTGAAAGCATTCATAATTACTAAAGATTCATTTAAAAATTCATTTAAGAGCGAACAGCTTAAATGTTTCCACGGCATAAATAGAGAAAAAAATGTATATTTCGTACTTCCGGTTGAAAAATGGCGAAAAAAATCGTGGGGATTTATTTTTCGTACTTATATTATTGACGTATTTTTTTTGTTCCTTGCAATGTCGATTTTTCATAGATTAATTAAAAATAGACAACATATTTTGTATTGAGTATAAATCATATTCATGCAAAAATAATAAATTATCTGTTTTGTAGAGATAAAAAAATCTTCAGCAAAATTGTAAAATAATCTTGCGTTATTTATAAAATGTTTACGCAATAATCGACCACAAACTGCCATCTTGTTTTATTTTTTTTCTATTTTTAACGGATTATTTTTTTTCGAAAAAGTGGCTTAAAAAATCGCCGTAAACGTTTGCCCACTCTGGATCATAGCTAACAAATTTTCATATCTAATACATGATTTTTGGAAAATAATTTCAAATGTTTATTCGGGGCGCAAAATTTTTATTTACAAAATTCATGAAAGCAGAAAATTTTGTAAAAAAAACTAAAAAACATTAAAAGTGTTTTTTCGAGCATATAGAATAGTATAAAATATTGTGGAGTGAATTATATATAAATAAATAAATAAATAATTAATATATGAATAAATAAATAAATAATTCATACGAAAGAGTAAAAAAAAGTTTGAATAAAAAAAATTTCTATATTACCCGAGTAACTTTTATACTTTGATCTCAAATTCGAGTTTCACCCATTTTCTTTATATCAACAAAATTCTAATTGTGTTTTATCGGCAAATAAAATAAATAAAATAAACAACATTATTGTCGATAAATAAAATGTAACTAAAAACACAAATAATTAGTACGACTTTGAGTATTCCAAATGAGCAAACAAATTTTCATATTTAGTACATGATTTTTGGAAAATAATTTCAAATTTTTTGTTCGGGGCACAAAATTTTTATTTACAAAATTCATGAAAGCAGAAAATTTTGTAAAAAAAACTAAAAAACATTAAAAGTGTTTTTTCGAGCATATAGAATAGTATAAAATATTGTCGAGTGAATTATATATAAATAAATAAATAAATAATTAATATATGAATAAATAAATAAATAATTCATACGAAAGAGTAAAAAAAAGTTTGAATAAAAAAAAATTTCTATATTACCCGAGTAACTTTTATACTTTGATCTCAAATTCGAACTTCACCCATTTTCTTTATATCAACAAAATTCTAATTGTGTTTTATCGGCAAATAAAATAAATAAAATAAACAACATTATTGTCGATAAATAAAATATAACTAAAAACACAAATAATTAGTACGACTTTGAGTATTCCAAATGAGCAAACAAATTTTCATATTTAGTACATGATTTTTGGAAAATAATTTCAAATTTTTTGTTCGGGGCACAAAATTTTTATTTACAAAATTCATGAAAGCAGAAAATTTTGTAAAAAAAACTAAAAAACATTAAAAGTGTTTTTTCGAGCATATAGAATAGTATAAAATATTGTGGAGGGAATTATATATAAATAAATAAATAAATAATTAATATATGAATAAATAAATAAATAATTCATACGAAACAGTAAAACGAGTTTGAATTTAAAAAAAGTTTCTATATTACCGGAGTAACTTTTATACTTTGATCTCAAATTCGAGCTTCACCCATTTTCTTTATATCAACAAAATTCTAATTGTGTTTTATCGGTAAATAAAATAAATAAAATAAACAACATTTTTGTCGATAAATAAAATATAACTAAAAACACAAATAATTAGTACGACTTTGAGTATTCCAGTTACATTCAAAGGGAAGAGATACATCGAAAATGGAGATGAGAATTGGTCGGCGAAAGACAGTCGCGATGGTACACCAACGTGTGCGTCGAAAACCGGGCTGCCGGAATAACTTTGCCGTCAAAGGTTAACGGAGTGAAAATATTTATGTGTACCGTGAAAACACCGCCGCGCGCTCGCGTACACGGACAATTAATTGCTCACAGACAAAGGGATATCAAAGGGGGTCGGTATACAAGATGAGAGGTACAGCGAGTGGGGGGAGAGGGAAAGGGGGGACGGGGACAGGGCCCCGCAGTCCCTGCGGCATCAATTACGTCGCTAAATGCTCGTTGCCCATCGCAATTAAAGTAAAAAAATATTCACGATCTGTGGACACAGGAAAAGCGGGAGGGCGAATATCAACCCCTTCGATTTTACATAGTTCCCCGTCATACGAGCCATTCATATGTGCGCCACTGTATGGGGGACCATTCGACGGTCAATGCTGTCTAGAATCACGCATTGTTCGAATGTACCATATTACTATACCTCACATTTCGCCCCCGAACACGTAACAAATGTATCTATCAAAAAAGGTGCCGACATAAAAAAAACACAAGCCTGCAAAATAGAACTTTGCAAATTGCTTCCTCATTATTTTTCGCTTTTTATAAAGCGAATGAGGACGTATCCCGTGCGTAAAAATAATTAAGGTATATTGAGATCACAAATCGACATTTATCAAAAAGTACCATTTTGCTACCTCATAGAGGAAGCTTTGTTTTCATGAAAAAATTTTTTTTCGAGATTTTCACGAACATTTTCGAGAACATTTCATTGCCTGTAAATAAAGATTTACTTAGTGAGTGTATAATAAAGAAACAGTTTTATTGTTTTAAAGAGACGTTTTCATTGGTTCAAAGAAACGTTTTTATCGATCTCTCTCTCACACCTAACCTCACTTTTTTGTTTTCCGGTTCTCCCGAACGAACGGCTTCGAGTTTCGAGGAGCCAGAAGCTTAGCCTATTTCTGCCATACTTCCTTGCATACTCACAAAATTTGAGCTTTATCTGCCGCGTATTTCAGGAAAAAATAGATTTCGAAATTTTGAGGTGGTAAGAAGAAGGTTTCATTGAATCAGAGATAATATCTTTGAAATCAATGAAAAAGGTTCATTGGTTTAAAGAAATGTTTCTTCGAATCAATGTCACTACTTTTCATTGAGTTGAAGATCACTCAAAGAAAAGATAGTATGTATTAAAATTCACGTATTTCATTTCTCGGTGTTCAAGGAAATCTGTACACACACACACATAGGGTAGAAGTACCGATTGTGGCAACTTTAAGAATTTTCCCATTTTCAAGTACTTGTGATTGGGACCAAATATCATAAAACTGTTTTGGACCTATACTTTTCATATCTGAAAAGAATATAATTTCAGATTTCTAGCTTTCAAATCTTCATATGTGTCGAGAAAACACTGGAAAATAGAAAAAAGTAGGAGCATAGCCATTTCACCAGTTGTGGCCACCTATGCACCGGTTTTGGCCATGCTTAAAATTAGAATAACTCAATATTCATTGCACTTCAAACATTTTTAAGGTGTGTTTTATAAATCAAAATCGTATTCTTATGAAAGCATCCAATTCCTCTACACGAAAATGTCTTTAAACCACAGATGCCATCTGTGAATCTAACTAACCTTTTTTGACATTCGTCTCCTTCGTTTTGCACTTTTTCGTAGCAGCTTTCTTTGTCACAAATAGTCATACATTATATTAATGTTTTACTCTTTACACTTTTATTTTTATTTTTACCAGAGTTCTTTCCGAAAGTAGATTTTCGCATTGCATAATGATGGGAATCTTCAACATGAAAGGTGTTCCACCGCTTTACCTTCTTTTTTACTATACATTTCTAAGGATATATTTTTCTTAGCGTTTTTTCGTTTTTTTGTTTCTTCTTTACGAATTTATGAATTGATTGTGTAATAATTAACGAAAAATTAATGATTATATTATCATGGCTATATCCGGGGCAACATGCTTATTCCATGTACCAGTTGTGGCCATCGTATTTTTTATAAATATATAGCTTTATTTCAAACTTTTAGTATATCAACATTTGCAGTGATGACTCTTAAGATTGATATGTGCAAAGCTGCAGGCAATTCGCCAACTATATAATCCGAATATGTATCTAGAGCTTTCGTCAAAATCTTGTCGAATTCCGTAAGGAGTTGACAATTTGATGAATCAGCTGATGATACTTTAATTACTGACACAGTACTTTTTGTAATGGAGACGAACGGACGTTAAAATGACGATAAACGTTTCCAAAATACATAACGTTATGAAAAATTATGATTAAATACAGGTACAGAATTAAAATAGCCACGAAAAACGTATTTAAGTGTAGGGGTGGCCACAACCGGTACTTCTACCCTACACGGAAAAAAAAGATTAGTTGCCATAACCAAGAAATGAGTTGACACAACCAATCGATTATTCTATTTCCCTAGCAACTCAAATGGTAATACCAACGATTCGAATGATAATACCGACGGTTCGAATGGTAGTCCCAACTATTCGAGTGATAGTCCCAACTATTCGAGTGGTAGTCCCAACGATTGGATTAGTTAACCTAACTAATCCAATCGAGAACTAATCGTGAATAGTTGAGGTTACTATTCGATATGGTTGAGGCAACTAATTTTTTAGACATTGTGTATAGCAAATCGAAAACGTAGTTGCCACAACCAAACTTTTTTTTCCGTGTACAGACATTTTTTCTAAACCACTTTTCTCGACGTTTTGGACCATTCTAAGTGTCCTGACATGAAAATCTTGAAAAAAAAAAAATGTTCACGAAAACAAAGCTTCCTCTATGAGGAAGCAAAAATGGCTTCGACATAAAAAAAAGGAGACGAAAACAAAACGGTCTTAGTTAAGTTTGCATCATTGACTGCGGCAGTTCTCTTCCACGAGAAAGTCAGTCTTTCGAGCTGGTGAAACCCACAAAGTTGAAAACCCCGCAGACAAGCAATTATAGAATTGCGGTGTTAAGGTGGTGGGTGATGGTGGTGCTGAAACTCACCGCCTCAAAGCCAAGACGTATTTCACACTCTCGTGGAGTCTGAAAGTTAGACGGACTGAAGCCATGCGATGAAATCCTGACATTGGGGGTGCATGTAACACGGCACTGGACGCTCAATTCCGAAACATTTCCGCTGTATAACATGCATTGTTGGAACACAACAATGAGCGTTTTAAGAGACATTCTTATGCATGGGAAAAATTTGTTCATTTTGTATATTACAGTCGTCATTATTTGGGATCCAGACGAATTTTCAAATTAACGACCCTCACATCGTTTGCAAATAAATAAATAAAAATCCTGTCAAAATTTCAATTTTTTATTTGTTATATATAACGAACGCCTGATTTTTTTGCCTCCATTTTGCCATTTAAAATACATGGGATTTCACTGTAACACCATTCAATTTTTTTTTGGGCCTCTATATATATTTATTAAAAAATCTGTAACTTCGGGATATAAATAACATATATGTTGCTAACTGGAGAAAAAAAATGAACCTTTTACGAAATATTTAATCGCATCCAATTCTAATATTGTTTTTTATTTGGCAAAACATTGTAACATAAAAATTAAGCGACTTCATGTTGAATATTTTTTGGACTTGGAGAAAAAATGGCAAAAGCAACGCGCATCAAATGAAAATTGATGTTATGCTACTTAACTTGGGACGTAAGAGATTTTGTCATTCATTTAACAGGAAGACGAAGTCGGGTGAAAGTTAGACCGTTAATGAATATCGTTTGTCATAATATATACTAAGAGTGATAATATATACTAATGTATACTAACATATCCTACGTGGTAAGGAATACTAATAGGCGCTTGGGGCCAATGCAGTTTATCCTGAACTGACGAATGTAGTATGATCCTCATATATGCAATGATTAATTTTTAGTTATCAAACAAATTGTTGATCCATTGAATCAATGAAACGACTAAAAAATCTCTTAAGATAATGTCTGTTTTTTTTGTGCTTGATAGGTAGTATTAAAAAAAAATAAATAAAGATTCGAGATTTAAATATGTAATCGCAGAGCAATTTATAAAATTCAAATCTGTTATAAAAAGTGCAGTAACATTAATAATTGCAAGTTTTTAAAAAAATTCTTAAACCGTTCAGTTAAACACGACCTGTGAAATTTTTTTAAAACGATGCAAAGTGGAACTTGAGAATTCCATATCTTACAGAAAAAAGATCTTAGATTGGATTTTTCGACCGGAAGTCGGATCTGTGAATTCTGAAATCAGAAATGGAAAAAAATCGCTCTTTTTTTTAAATCATGGTAAAAAGGTTTGTAACCGGTTTTTTTCTGAGGTAGAATATGCGATTTAAGGACCATAGTGAGGGCCAAAATTCGATATCTGAATGAAAAAAAATCTAGTTTGGATTTTCCGACCGGAAGTCGAATCTGTAAATTCTGGAATCAGAAATGAAAAAAAATCACTTTTTTTTAAATCATGGTAAAAAGGTTTGTAATCGGTATTTTCTGAGGTAGATAATGAAGGCCAAAATTCGATATCTAAACGAAAAAAAAATGTATGTTGAATTTTCCAATTTGAATTCGATGATTTGTTCAGATAAAAAACAATCTGTAATTATTAAATTTTATTGTGCTTGCTAGAAGATAAAAAAGGATGCAAAGTAGAACCTTGCACATTGCTTCCTCATTATTTTTCGCTTCTTACAAAGCTACCTGTATGAGGAAGTATGTTATTCAATTTTTGGCTTCCTCATAGAGGAAGCTTTGTAAAACGCGAAAAATAATGAGGAAGCAATGTGCAAGGTTCTACTTTGCATCCTTGTTTTAATTAGATAAATATACATGTTGTGGATTCGCTTTTTCCATTTCGTTATTACATTATTTCGTGATTATTAGAGCGTTTCCGAAAGTGAATGTGATAATGTATATTTTTAAAAATAATTCAACATTCCATAAAATCAAAAATTTCATACCGTTCGTCACTAAATTATACATATATAATGGCTGAATATTGTTTCATTTATATACAAAATTTGAGCTCGCTATCTTAAGTTTTGCAAAAGTTACAATAGACCGATAATGTCAATTTTTTGAAAAATTCAAAACATCATAAAATTTTTACGGTTCAACCGATCTTAACCAGATTCAATAGCGATCACCGGCGTATGAAAGCTCAAATTCATACCAATTTTAAGATCAATATCTCGAAAATTGAAAGAGTTATCGCGTAAACAGACATTTTTCAAAAATTAAAAAACGCGTAATAATTTAACGATGACGTGGATAAAATAAAAAAGAAAAAAAGGATGTAAAGTAGAACCTTGCACATTGCTTCCTCATTATTTTTCGCGTTTTACAAAGCTACCTCTATGGGGAAGTATGTTATTCAATTTTTGGCTTCCTCATAGAGGAAGCTTTGTAAAACGCGAAAAATAATGAGGAAGCAATGTGCAAGCTTCTACTTTGCATCCTTGTTTTAATTAGATAAATATACATGTTGTGGATACGCTTTTTCTATTTCGTTATTATGTTATTTCGTGATTATTAGAGCGTTTCCGAAAGTGAATGTGATAATGTATATTTTTAAAAATAATTCAACATTCCATAAAATCAAAAATTTCATACCGTTTGTCACTAAATTATACATATATAATGGCTGAATATTGTTTCATTTATATACAAAATTTGAGCTCGCTATCTTACGTTTTGCAAAAGTTACAATAGAGCGATAATGTCAATTTTTGAAAAATTCAAAACATCATAAAATTTTAACGGTTCAACCGTTCTTAACCAAATTCAATAGCAATCACCGGCGTATGAAAGCTCAAATTCATACCAATTTTAAGATCAATATCTCGAAAATTGAAAGAGTTATCGCGTAAACAGACATTTTTCAAAAAATTAAAAAACGCGTAATAATTTAACGATGACGTGGATTTTAACAAAAATCTGTATGAACGATGAGGCTTGATCCCTCTATCTATGGTCCAAATTTCAGTTTGATATCTCAATGCATTCCCGAGTTATAAAGGTTTACATTTTTCGATCGTGTAACATACACACATACACACACACACATACAGACATTTTTTCTAAATGACTTTTCTCGACGTTTTGGCCCATTCTGAGTGTACTGACATGAAAATCTCGAAAAAAAAAAATTTTCATGAAAACAAAGCTTCCTCTATGAGGAGAAAGCAAAACAATAAAGTTGCAAGATGTGAAATCACAAATTTCAAAACAATGTCATTTTTTTAATTTTCTAATGACTCTAATGATCCCCTTAAATGGAACTGCACAAAAAGAGCTTGACACCATTTGAAGCTCCGTTGGCACGTGAGCGTTAAATTTTTCAGTGCATATGCCAATTGTTGGTGCGATTGGTTGAATGCAATAATCGTGAGTGCTCAAAAATGCAATAATATTACGAGCGGTTTCGTCCGGTAAAAATGCTTGTAACCGGTTTTTTTTGAGGTAGAATATGCGATTTAAGGACCATAGTGAAGGCCAAAATTCGAGATCTGAATGAAAAAAAATTTAGGTTGCATTTTCCGACCGGAAGTCAGGTCTGTGAATTCTGGAATCAGAAATGGAAAAAGACACTTTTCCAAAATCACGGTAAAAAGGTTTGTAATCGGTATTTTCTGAGGTAGATAGTGAAGTCCAAAATTGATATCTAAACGAAAAAAAAATGTAGGTTGAATTTTCCAATTTGAATTCGATGATTCGTTCAGATAAAAAACAGTCTGTAACTATTAAATTTTACTGTGCTTGCTAGAAGATAAAAAACAATAAAGTTGCAAGATTTGAAATTACAAATTTCAAAACAATGTCATTTTTTTTATTTTCTAATGACTCTAATGATCCCCTTAAATGGAACTGCACAAAAAGAGCTTGACACCATTTGAAACTCCGTTGGCACGTGAGCGTTAAATTTTTCAGTGCATATGCCAATTGTTGGTGCGATTGGTTGAATGGAATAATCGTGAGTGCTCAAAAATGCAATAATATTACGAGCGGTTTCGTCCGGAAACAAAACAATGTGCACCCAGACGAGTGGTTGGCGAGGCCGAAATCACGAGGTACCCGGGGAAAGAGAGGTCGGTTTTTGCCCATATTAGCTTGGGTCCTGAGGCAGAAGTGGATATGGCAATGGCTCGGAGGGGTTGGCGTTGTCCGTGGGGTTGTGGCGAATCAGAGAAGGGGGTGAGTGGGGGGGGGGGGGGGGGGTGTTGCGAGAATGGCGGTAAAGGGGGAACCTTCGAGCCGTTTAATTACATTAGCCGCTATACCGGGAATGCCTATGCCTTTCAACCCTCCGTGGTCCTTTCATCTCACCGCATAGGATTACGTGTGCAAACAATAGTGTACGCACCTTTCCATATGAATCCAACCAGCACACACACCTGTACACTTCTTTGCCCGTTAACGTATCTATTATTTAATTTTACGTACGAACCAAGTTCCACGTGCGGATTAGCCAAACCCTTTCGAAAAAGCCCTCTTAAAATCCGTTGTGGCATAGTACAAAATACTACGTCTACACAATGGACATATACTACGTTACCATGCAATATGCACCTCCTAATTATCGATTTTTCTTATCTTTCGTAACTAATTGGCCATAAGTAGGTGTTAGTTAAGGCCTTACGTGATTTAGTTGATTTTTCGGAGGTATATTCCAGAAAAGGGGAAATAACAGTGACGTATATGGTAACATTTTTTTAAATACAGTGTTTATTCAATATGCTAAGTATATATGGAAAAAAAGTTGCAAAGTGGAACTTTGCACATAGCTTCCTTATTAATTTTCATTTTTCACAAAGTCACCTCTATGAGTAAGTTTATTTATTTATTTTTGGCTTCAATATAAAGGAAGTTTTGTAGAAAATGAAAATGTGCGAGGAAACAATGTGGAAAATTCTACTTTGCATCTTTGTTTGTTAACTAAATCGTTGTTGAAAAATTCAAAATTACGTAAAATCCAAACTGCTTTACCGATCACGACCAAATTTGGTAGGTAGTAGCTCTGAATGATTGTATTGAAAAATGGCGAAGTTATTAGCGTCCCTTTTTTTAAAAAAATCAGAAATCTATAAGATCAAAACCTCTGCATAAATTGTGTCAAAAATTACAGCAATCAAAGATGGGTTATTGTTTCACTTCTGTGCCGTAATTCTGTAATACGTCGTTTCTATAGAACCCGATGCTACACATCACCGACTCAACACCACCGACTCTACACATCACCGACAACACCAATTCCACACATGCCTCGATTCAATACAACAGCAACTGTACACAGCATCAACTCAACACATCACCAACTCGACACAACCCCAATTCTACACAGTCACAACTGTCATGAGCCAAATGCACAACGGCAATACTCTACACAGCCCCAATTCGACACAACCCCAATTCTACACAGTCACAACTGTCATGAGCCAAATGCACAACGGCAATACTCTACACAGCCCCAATTCTACACAGGCACAAATGTCACGAACTAAATTCACAACGGCAATACTCTACACAGCCCCAATTCTACACAGGCACAATTGTCACGAGCTAAATTCACCAAAGTCCCGATTCATCACATCACCGATTCTACACCGTTACCAACTCACATCCAATCATAGTGCGCCGATGAGTCGGAATGCTTGAACGACATACGTTGATTGGATGTCAGTTGGTGACGGTGTAGAATCGGTGATGTGTTGAATCGGGACTTTGGTGAATTTAGCTCGTGAGAATTGTGCTTGTGTATAATCGTGGCTGCGTAGAATATTGCCGTTGTGAATTTACTTCATGACATTTGTACCTGTGTAGAATCAGGGCTGTGTAGAGTATTGCCGTTGTGCATTTGGCTCGTGACAGTTGTGACTGTGTAGAATCGTCGCTGTGTAGAATTGAGGTTGTGTCGAATTGAGGCATGTGTCGAGTTGGTGATGTGTTGAATCGGGACTTTGGTGAATTTAACTCGTGACAATTGTGCCTGTGTATAATCGGGGCTGCGTAAAATATTGCCGTTGTGAATTTACTTCATGATATTTGGGCCTGTGTAGAATCGGGGCAGTGTAGAGTACTGCCGTTGTGCATTTGGCTCGTGACAGTTGTGACTGTGTAGAATCGGGGCTGTGTAGAATTGGGGTTGTGTCGAATTGAGGCATGTGTCGAGTTGGTGATGTGTTGAATCGGGACTTTGGTGAATTTAGCTCGTGACAATTGTGCCTGTGTATAATCGGGGCTGCGTAAAATATTGCCGTTGTGAATTTACTTCATGATATTTGTACCTGTGTAGAATCGGGGCTGTGTAGAGTATTGCCGTTGTGCATTTGGCTCGTGACAGTTGTGACTGTGTAGAATCGGGGCTGTGTAGAGTATTGCCGTTGTGCATTTGGCTCGTGACAGTTGTGATTGTGTAGAATCGAGGCTGTGTAGAATTGGGGTTGTGTCGAATTGAGGCACGTGTCGAGTTGGTGATGTGTACAGTTGCTGTTGTGTTGAATCGAGGCATGTGTCTAATTGCCGTTCTGTAGAGTGGGTGATGTTGAGTCGGTGATGTGTAGAATCGGGTTCTGTAGAAACGACGTATTGCCGTTACAAGTGATTCAAACTTCGAAGCGCTACACAAACGCGCACCCTGGCGGAAAAATTTCTACAACTTTTTACGCCGAAACGCCACTATTTCTAAAACTTTCTACTCCGAATAATTACGCGGAAACTACAACTTACTATGCGAAAACATCTTAAAACTACAACTTTTTATACAAAACGATGCATCTTTCACAACCTTCTATGAAAAAATGCGAGATTTGGAACATGATTGTAGATTGTTGTAGTTACTACAACATTTTACGCTAATTTCGGGCTTATAAAATAATGAAAAACTACAACCTTATATGAAAATTTGCAAACTTGTCAAAGTTACTACTACTAACTGCAACTAATAACGGAAATGTACACCCCATAGGGACTGATATGGTTGTAAATTTTCGTAAAAAGTTGTAGTTACTATAACTTTCTACAACTAACTAACTTATTACGGAAATTTTGAACAAATCAGACTACCCCTCTTACTTTTACAATTTTTTCAAAAGTTTGATGCAGATGTAGAAAGTAATACTTTCTTATAGAAAGTTGTTATTTCTACGACAAACTACAACTAACTACTTTTTTGTTATATTAAGTTCTAATTAGTAGTAAAAAGTTGTAGTTTCTACGAGAAACTATGAAAAACTACTATTACTTTTCCAATTTTTTAAAAAGTTTGTTGCAGATATTGCAAGTTGTTATTTTTATGGCAAACTACAACTAACTATTTCTTTGTTTTATTAAGTTATAGTTAGCTGTAAAACGTTGTAGTTTCTATGAGAACCTATGAGAAACTACTCCTATTACTTTTAATTTTTTTTTTAAGTTTGATGCAAATGTAGAAAGTATTAACTTTCTCATAGAAAATTGTTATTTCTACAACAAACTACAATTAACTACTTTCTTGTTGCAATAAATTGTAATTAGTTGCAAAAACTTGTAGTTTCGTGTAGAAAAATTCTACAACTTTTTACAAAATGAACAAATTGTAGAAATCTCGTACTTAGTTGCAGAAATTTGTAATTTGTTGTTGAAACGGCGTAGAAAGTTGTAGATTTTTTTCCACCAGGGCACACGTACACATATATACATACGGACAATTTTCCTAAACCACTTTTGTCGATGTTTTGGACTAATCTGAGAACCGTGCACGGAGAAAAAAAAATAAGTTGGCACACTCAAAAAGTGGTTGCACAAACTCACTTTTCGTTAGTCCTTATAACCACGCATTTGTGAATTATACGTCTCAACGCACAAAATGGTTAAAGTCACTAAATAAATCGTTCCAACAACTCATTTATAGCCAACTCATAAAATGGGAGCCAACTAATCTTTTTTCTCCGTGTGGCATGAAAAACTCGGAAAAAAAATAGTTGATGAATATAAAGACCAAAATTACACTTTTTTTGTTACTTCTAATTGAATAAAAATCTAAAAGAAATTGTGTCAAATTAACAAAGTAGATTCGATATTTATGAACAGAGCTGGGCATAAAGTTCTTAAAGCACTAAGTACATCAAATGCAACAGACGACTAAGACAAAGGACTAACTAATTTCGATGCTGCTCTGATAGAGTTGACCTTTCCTAACTATTAGTTAATATAACGTTGGGGACGAATTTCTAATTACTATGCAGGACCCAAAGTACTTAGAACTTTAAGTACTTTACACCCACCTCCGTTTACGAAACATTGGCACTCTGATTACACAAAATTATTTTTACTGCCTATATTAAGGGGAGGGAGTCAGGTAAAAAAATGATTTTGGAAATTCCATATCATCCAAATCCTATTGCATATAAAAATGCACAATGCACTATATTGTTGGTGCTCGATGAAAGGATTTTTTACTGTCGTCTGACTTGCATATGCTTTTTAATATTATCTTAAGCTGCAGTTCTTATGTTTTCCATTCTGCGCATGATTCAGATCGAACAACTAGGCAGATTGGAATGGTTGACGTCTCATTTTCTTTTTCATGAAAAGATACACCGTCTGAATGGAACAAACTATTTTTTTTCATTCTGAAAGAAAAGTTAATCACTGATTTAGAAAATAGCACAAAATTTATTTATTAATAATTATGTCACTTAAAAAATATTACCTTTTATTAACATTTGCTTCATTTAGCCGGTGGATCTTTTCATGAAGAAGAAAATGAGATGTCAATCATTCCGATCTGCCTAGTAGTTTGATCTGAATCATGCGCAGAATGGAAAACCTAAGAACTGCAGCTTAAGATAATATTGAAAGCCATATGCAAGTCAGACGACAGTAAAAAATCCTTTCATCGAGCACTAACAATATAGTGCATTGGGCATTTTTATATGCAATAGGATTTGGATGATATGGAATTTCCAAAATCAATTTTTTCGACCTGACTTCCACCGCTTAAGTGCTTAATTCCATTGATTTATTATCAATGAAGTCACTGATCAGGCAGACGATTTATCTAATCAACTGTCGTAATCTTTTTTGCACAAGAGCACGACAAGGAAAAATATGTACAGGTAGAGATTTTTTTTGCATGAATGGTATGAGGATTTTTAATACGTCTTCCAATAAAGATTGCAGTTTCATAGAAAACCACGTAAATGCTGTTAGACTTTCCTCGTATTGTCCGGTATTTCGTCGGAATGAAAAATGGTTGGAATGCGCTTCAAAGTATAGCTACTGAAATTTTTCATAAACGTGCATTTTATGTGTGTAGATTTGCAGTTTGCTTTCAGCTGCCATCTGAAAGTGAAATGGAAAGAAAAGAGAACAAAAAAAAAAAAAAAAACATTTTGCCCGTCACCCCAAAATTTGTCATAGCAAGCTCGACAAATTGAAATGTACTCGAAGAAAGCGCGAATGAATGACGACCTACTTTCACACAAAACACGAGTACCCTAGTAGAAAACAGAAAACCCGGAGGCCCAATCATTTTTTAGCTCGACGTTCCCTTGATGCGGCGCACAACCCTCGATGTCTACACAAAGAATATAAATCGAAGGGCCAACGCGTCAAGATGACAGGCTTTGTTGCTCCATTATTCCACGCATTTAAGCCTTAAGAGTTTGTAATTTCGTTTATAATTTATAAGATAATCATTATATCTACATGACGTACATTTTCCAGCTTTATTTATTCACAAAAGAATAATAGTGGTAGTGCAAATATTCAACGGGGCTACATGGAAACAGGAATGGGCGAAATGTATTTAAAGAAAAAAATAAATAATAATAATTAATGTTTTTCCACTCATTATTTATAATCGATTAAAATAAAGAGTGGATTTTGACTTTAAATCATTATTTAAAATTGATTGAAATCCATTCATTATTTAAAATTGAAATAAATTATCAGTGGAAAAAAATCATTATTTTTTTTTCACTGATAATTTATTTAAAATTGAAATAATGAATGGATTTTCACTAATTATTTTTACGAATGTAAATAATGATTGGATTTCCACTCATCATTTAAACTCGAAATGAATTACGAATGGTTTTTCACTCACAATTTATTTTGATTTTGAATAATAATTTTTTTATCCACTCATCATTTATTTCGTGGTTAAATGATAAGTGGAAAACACTCGTAATTCATTTCGCGTTTAAATAACGAGTAGATTTCCACTCGTGATTTATTTCGAGTTTGAATAACGAGAGGTTTTTTACTCACCATTTAATTCAGGTTCAAATGGCTAGTGCTTTTCAGAACGAGAAAAACACTATTAATTGTTAATTATTTTTAATGATTCTTAACTATTATTAATTATTAATAGCGTTTTTTTTGTCCCGGAAAATCACTCGTTATTTAAACTCCTTTATTCCAGCCTCCTTAAGGGGATGCTGGAGTAGATTTTTTTGCTGACTTTGGTCGGTACTTTTTCGATCAGGACACAGGTGGCGCCGACGTAGGCTGTTTACTTTTGGCAAAAGATACTGAATCTCCCGAAAAGCAATATGGCCGCGCACGATATGTCAGCTGACCTTTGCCGTAAGATTTAATTGTTTCTGGAAATTAGATGTGTAAAATCAGACCGGACGTCAATTCTGTGATGATTTCTGAATATTCGAAAACCATCAGAATGTCAAATACTCAAGCCAAATCCATGTATAGTGTATACTACGGTCACGTTGCAAAGGCTCGGAGCTTTTGCCAAAAGAAAACAGACTACATCGGCGCCACTTGTGTTCCAATCGGGAAACTTCATTTGCGCTCTTCTCTGATCGCGAACAGACTACGTGAATGTAGTCTGGGTTTTGCGTGGATTCCTTTTGTGTAATTGACTTTTCGACGCTCGTAGAATATTCGGAGAACTCTAAAGAATGGACGTACATTTAGATTTAACGTATGTGAGCTCCAGAATCTTTTATATCTTACCAAACAGGCGATGTTGTCAAACCCTGGCGGCCATCTTGATTTCGGGAGGTTTAGTAATATACGATTTTATTCATTTATTGTACGTTTTCACCAAATATTCGAATGTACGTCCACTCGTTTATGTTGATATTACAACCGTGTACAATTTGAAGCATGTGTGTAGCGTATTAACGAAGAATAATCAAAATTACGAAAAACCTGTTTTACCGACCAAATAAAATTGGTAATAAAATCTACTCCAGCATCCCCTTAACCCTTCAACGGATATGCCCGTTTGCACTGAAAAGAAATGTCTTAAATGATGGATATTTTATAGTGTTAAAATTATGAAAAAAAATGTATATTTTGGAGAATGACCTTTTTGAATATTTGCACGCAAATGCATTTATGCTTCATGAAATAAAAATGCACGATGCATTAGTGGCAAAATTCCACTACTTATTTAATAAAAAAGAGAATTTGGACCAGAATTAGAAAAAAAACAAATAATAATAATATAAAAAATAGTTATCCCTCGAAGATGTCAACAACTATTAGTTTATAGCCCAGTCGACCATTTATATCCTTTCAATACCTAATTAACAAAGTCAATGAATTGATTTCAATGTCTCGAGTTATAGCAACAAAACAACAGTTAAGATAGGTATGAAAATAGATGTATGAACTTACAATTAATAATTTCGTCTCAATCTCGATTATTTCATTGCGGATACTATAAAACTGTACAACACCATGAAAATGCCGAATTTACAAAAATAATTTAAATAAAAAATACTAATAATCACTCTGCACCTTTACAATCCACATCACTTAAGAATTTACCGAAAGCCTCTCATAAACGATGCTTCAAACTTAATTCCGCTAACAACTTAATACAAACTAACGCAGTCAATTTTTCCCCCTATCAACGCTCTTCTTCTATTCCGTCAGAATTTACAATTAAGGTAGTTCTGTCGGTACGCCGGAGTCATAAATCTCAGAGTCTATATGACATTAAAAAATAATCATACGCATCACTTTGACTGCCTCAATAATAATATAAAAAATAATCGAGAATCCTTCGAAATTGTCGTCATCAAATTAAAACGATTATTTGTAAATAGTTGATATGTTTAGTGCGAATTTGACTTCATTTTTACGATAATTAGGTTAGGAAACGTCATTTGGCCCGGTATCGCGCACTTTGACCTTGGTTCAATTAAACATTATTCCGGAGACTTCACCTTTTTTCATGATGCGTCAATTCCTGAATGATTTGCGAATCCGTAGTACTTTTTATTTTTTCTCTATCTTTGATTTAAGTATATTAATTTTCGATTTAAAGATCAATTTTTCCAGCCCTCCCGTTAGCGCCGTCTAAAAAGATCGATTTTCAAATTTTAATTGTTCTTTCAAATACTCGGTAAAAGCCTTCAAGATTTTGTACAAGTAAAATTGAATAGCTAAGTTACAACATGTCAAAAATTCATGCATATGAGTTTGGATTGCCTTCACAACAGAACTACCTTAATAATCTCGTCTCAATCTCGATTATTTCATTGCGGATGCTATAAAACTGTACAACACCATGAAAATGCCGAATTTACAAAAACAATTTAAATAAAAAATACTAATAATCACTCTGCACCTTTACAATCCACATCACTTAAGAATTTACCGAAAGCCTCTCCTAAACGATGCTTCAAACTTAATTCCGCTAACAACTTAATACAAAGTAACGCAGTCAATTTTTTTTCCCCCCATTAACGCTCTTCTTTCAGTCTTCTCTCTCAGCCAACCTCGTAATTAACTGGATGCTTTTCTTTCGGTAAGCAAGCAAATTTTTTTTTCGCTGAGAAACTGTTCGTCGAGTTTGCGTCAGGGCGGCTATAACGTTACTTGATTGATTAGGGGTGAGGTGGAGAGCTTGCAAAGTCATCACTGTCACTTTCCTTGAGTTTAATGATACTCGGGATTAGCATGTCGGACTAATGATCCTTAACCCCCTTCCACCCTTCTCATTCTACCTAACTCTGGATCACCACGATGAAAGCTCGAAAACCTTTCCCTTCGTGACTTCATTTACGAAGTTCCGTCGACGTTTCCTCAGCGATAAATAGATCGGTCTCTCAGTGCGCACTTGCGATGTCCTGTATCTACTTTCTGCTTTCCATCTCTCTCTCTCTCACTCTTAACCCTACAATACAGTGCATATACTGTCGTGACTACCTAGACCTGCGTGTCGTTTGCTTTCCCAAGCAATGAGTGACACTTCCGTGACTACTGTCGCAGATCCCTGCTTCTTATTCTGCTTTGGTTACTCATTGGAGAAAAAAGAAAAAAAAAGAAAAAAAATGAAACACGAACAAACGGAATTATAATTACAATCGTTGGGCATTATAGAGCACCAACTTCCAGGTAACATAGTGTCAAGTAGGTATTCGTGATCGGAATAAAAAATAAAATAAAAAAGAAAAATAAGAAAAAGAAACATGAGCAAACGGAATTATAATTACAATTGTTGGACATTATAGAAACTACTGGGTAACATATAGTGTCAAATAGGTATTCGTGATCAGTATATAACAATATACTGGGCTTTCGCTATGTAATTCATGAATTCATGTAATTAGCATTTCGCGTTACACTGGGGCAGCGATTGTATTGTTGGATGTATGCAGGTAGAAATATATATGGGGCAATCCATATCGTTTCGACCTGGGTCTAACCATTCATCTCTTGGATCAAGTCCGCTATTTTTTATGTGATTGACACAGAGTTGTAAATGCCTAATATTTACAGAAATGAAGATGATGATATGATCAGGACTGTAATTATCATTTTCTAATAATAACATGTAACGCTTACAAAACAATGACTCAACTTTCGAATAGCTGCAACATTTATTATTTTGTAACAAAATTTGATGGTAATCTTTTTGAATAAATGAAGAAACATAATTAAGGCATTAAGAAAGTAAGGTAATCTCTTCCATGTTTCGCCCTATTTCTTCTAATATTCAAGCTAAAATTTGTCCGCAATTTTTTATGCGATTCACACAGCGTTGTAAATGCCTAATATTTATAGAAATAAAGATGATGATATGATCCGCACTATAATTATCATTTTATAATAATAACATGTAACGCTTATAAAACAATGACTCAATTTTCGAATAGCTGCAACATTTATTATTTTGTAACAAAATTTGATGGTAATCTTTTTGAAAAAATGAAGAAACATAATTAAGGCATTAAGAAAGTAATGCAATTATTTCTTCCATTTTTCGCCCTATTTCTTCTAATGTTCAAGCTAAAATTTGTATTTTTTGCAGCTATTCATCTGTTGGATCAAGTCCGCTATTTTTTATGTGATGGACACAGAATTGTAAATACCTAATATTTATAGAAATGAAGATGATGATATGATCCGCACTATAATTATCATTTTCTAATAATAACATGTAACGCTTATAAAACTATGACTCAATTTTCGAATAGCTGCAACATTTATTATTTTGTAACAAAATTTCATGATCATCTTGTTGAAAAAATGAAGAAACATAATTAAGGCATTAAGAAAGTAATGCTATTATCTCTTCCATTTTTCGCCCTATTTCTTCTAATATTCAAGCTAAAATTTGGATTTTATGCAGCTATTTAAATGTTTACACTCTATTTTATAGTCACTACATATTGTTATTATGAAATCCTAATTACAAAACAAACTGTACTGTAAATTAGATGTCATGAATTAATGGGGTTTTGCAACTCTGAAAAAAGTGTTTTTATGACTTACATCCATCATGTCATAATTATTAAAAACACTTTTTTCAATATTTCTTAATCATCATCAACATCATTTTTTTAAACAAAAATATCGATCGCCAATTTTATGAAATCTGAAAAAATTCAGAAAATCTTTTGTCTAAGATAAACATTTCTTAGATTCAAGCCAAAGTAGACCGGACTACCATTTTAAAAATGTAGAAACAAAGTAAGATAATGATGGGCGGTAATCAAATTTTTTTTACATGCAACACATAATTTTTTAGAATTTTTAAAGATTTTTTCCAATATATAGGTATTTATTTCCCTATATACCTCTATATATATATATATATATATATTTTCCGCAAAATCTGAAGAAATTCTCAAAAGTCATGTGCGCATATAAAAATATTCTACCTAACGCGCATCGTAAGTTTACTATTTTTTCTAATTTTTCCCATTTTTTTTCGACAAAAATACAAAAAAAAAATATAAGGAGACTCAGTTTGGATCTTAAAATCTTAATTTTGGTCCAAACGTTTTCAGAATTTTTTCATATTTTTAAAAATTCGCGATCGATATTTTCGCTTTAAAAAATCGCAGATGATTAAACATTTTTCCAAAAAAAAAAAAAAAAAAATAGTGCTTTCAAGAGTTGTGTTAATTATATAAAAAATTGCAGTCCCAATTCGAGGGGTCAAGGGTCAGACCCAGGTCGAAACGGTATAGATTGCCCCATATATATGAATATATGTATACATATGTTTATATATATATACATATATGTACTGTAGTCTCCTCGTATGTCAACGTAAGGGCAGCGTGCGGCGATTGTAATGGTAAATCGTAATTGGACCTTCAGCGAAGGAGTGCACGGAGCTACGGGGTAGTATTACAAATATCTACGTACTATACTGTGCACACTCGGCACTCAGTCTCGCAATAACAGCGGGTTTTGAGGGGTATACGAGCCTGCGTCATGAAACGGACACACACGACATCTGGCGGATGCATATGAAAACATTCTATCGGAAATTCCACTGTGCACTGAGAGATGGCGCGACGAGCGTCATATACTGACTGTGGAATTGATTCATACTCTTAACAGCTGACATTTTTTAAATTTCTTTGTTATGAACAATGTTTTGAATTTTTTGAATTTTTAAAAAGTTTTATATGTCAGCATATTTAAAATTGTTTAAAACATCTGTAAAAATGACTCTAGAAAAAATGTCCATTGTTTGTGTATGTATTTGTGTCTATGTTTCAGGTAAAAATAAATTGATGTCTTATAAATAAAAAAAGACGGTTAGGCGTATTAGGCTGAAACTTGGCGTGCGAGTAAAGTAGTTGATAGTGTTTAAGGAGGTTGGAGCGCTTCACACTAGTCAAATCAGTGCTAAATTTTTAAAAGCGTTTCTACAATTTCAGATGGTTTAAAAATCTGTTCCAAGGTGTTAATCACATAGCAGCATTAGTTCTTGATATTCAAATACATTCACAGCTGTGATATCAACAGTGAATCGATCAATATCTGCAAATTTTCGATGTTATGTTTTTTCATCCAGTTTTTTAAAAGGGTAAACCGTAATATCAGTCCGATTATGACGACCAATAGCTCATTTTGTTTACTAAAAGATATTCTATCGATTGGCCGTCTATTTTTTTAAATCACATTAGTAGTTCAAAAGATACAATCGTTTGTTTATCCTATCATAACCTAACATCAAGTATACAAATGGCTGTAACTTTTGAACGCCTGATACTATAGTAAATCCGGACGGTCAATCGATTAAGGATCTTCCTCTGATCAAAATGAGCTATGTTTCGTCATAATCGGACTGATATTACGGTTTACCCTTTCACAAAACTGGATGAAAAAAAATACATGACATCGAAAATTTGGAGATGTTGATCGATTTACTGGTCATATGACAGCTGTGAATGTATTTGAATATCAAGAACTAATGCTGCTGTGTGATTAACACCTTGGAACAGATTATTAACCATCTGAAATTGTACAAAAGATTTAAAAAATTTATAAATTTATAAATAACCAGCTATTAATAATAATAGCTGGTCATAATAATAACCAGTTATTATTGTTTCATAATAATAACCAGCATAAAATAATGTTAAAATTTTAGAGTAACTATAACAAAAATGTATTTCCACTTAACTTTCATAAAAATTAAGCAAACCAATGAAGAAGAAAGGTATTTCATTTCGTTAAAATGCACGAAGTAAATTTCCATGCAGTTACGTCACATTTAAAAAATACATTTGTCCCAAAGTATTAAATAAAATAATTTTGCCTCGTAAGTGTTAATATATTGAAAAACCGGTTAATAATTGCGTCGATAATTATTTGATAATTATAACTTTCAACCATATAAAAAAATGATTTAATAAAGGAGGGTTAAAAACGAAGTATTTTTATATATGTATATTAGTACTAGGATTTTATTGTGGCTCGCGCGCTGGGCGCGCTCGCAATCTCCCCCCAATCCGGGCTTGCGAAAATTTTTGAAATTTGAATGTGAAACCCCGTCAGAAACCTCTCGGACCCCCCCCCCACCCCTGACCAGTGAGAAACCCCGTTTCTCGACCCCCTAGAATCCTCCCAACCCTGTCAGAAACCCCGTCACCCAACCCCTCAGAAGCCCCCCCCCCCCCCCCCCCCCACTCCGTCAGAAAATCCGTCACTCAACCACTTAGGACCCCCCCCCCCGGCCCACCAGAAACCCCGTCACTCAACCCCTCAGAAACCCCCTCCACCCCGTCAGAAACCGCGTCATTCAACCCGTCAGAAACCTCTCCACCCCGTCAGAAACCCCTCCACCCCGTCAGAAACCCCGTCACTCAACCCGTCAGAAACCCCCCCACCCCGTCAGAAACCCCGTCAGTCAACCCGTCAGAAACCCCCCCACCCCGTCAGAAACCCCGTCACTCAACGCTACAGAAACCCCCCCACTCTGTCAGAAACCCCGTGACTCAACCCGTCAGAAACCCCCCCCATCCTCATTACGCTGGTTTGAGCTGAATTTTTCTAAGTCCCTCGAGGCTTGACACGGCGGCGACGGCGGCGGCGAAAACTTTTTATAATATAGAGAGATAAATAAATAAATTATTACCAAGCCAGTCTGGTTACTAGTAAACACATTTGTAAACATCCTCATTTATCCTAATTAGAGTGAACGATTTATCTCATATAGTCGCTAATAATTTTGTTTTAAAAGCCAAAATAAATTAAAGGGATACATAATAATGCCCTATTTATTTATAACGTTAAAAGAGAAAACGGCCTTTGAAGTGGATTTAATTATTTCTTTTACGCTTTGACTCGTTGCCCTGTGATTCATGCGAGCGCAAAGTCCATCTAGTCAGTTTGTGAAACCCACATCCTTCTGCCCGATGTAACTGGCTAATGAATCGCTAATAATTGGGAATCCGACGTTCAGAGTACTTTCAACAGAGGATAGAAGGGGCGGCGCGGGGACCCGAGAGCGTGATCAAAGCGAAAAGTAAGTGAACGGGGCAAAAGGGTCTCTGATAAAGATAGAGTCAGGTGAGTGCTTAAGGCTCAAGTCAGCTTTGGATTTGCTCGTAGTTGGAGCAAAACTTGGAGTCCCAATGAGGGAGCGTCATAGAGCATAGCGATATCGAATCCTTTTCACCTTTAGAAAGAAAAAAAAGGAAACACCGTTTCCGACCTCTGTACCAGCTATCAAAAGATGCTGTAAAAATAAAGAGGAAATAACCGGCAAAACTTAAGAGAAATCTAAGATCATAAGACTCTCGAATGCTTCTGCGTTTCGCATCGAGTATCATTTTTTTTTCGTTCGAGTGAATAAAGCAAAATGTCAAAGTAAAAATACTCGTCACTGGCACGGAATATTTTTTTTCAGATGAAATACTATTCGGATTAAATTTTATGTTATTTTTCTAAGCGGGAAAACTTCAATTGGCGTCAAACGAAATATATACTTTGGAATAAGTATTGGACAATTGTTTTTTCATTGCTCTGCATTGTGAAAGTAAAACGTGTCGGAGTTTGGTCAAGGTAAGAATGGTTTTGCATATCTTATACAGAAGTTCAAGGCAGAACAAAACTTGTACAATTAGCTCTTTGTAACGAAATTTAGATCGTTTGATGAAATACACAACTCCGTATGTAATAACTTTCAATTCGTGGTCAGAGCCCTTAAGGAGCTGCTGGGGTAGTTTTTTTTAACGACATTAGGCGGTAAAACTTGGATATTTCGTAGTTTACACTATTAATTGTCATTACACTATGTATATGAACCCGAGTAGAAATTCAGCTGCGGGGAATATCAGGCCCTAGCGTGGTAGCCGGATTTAAATCTAAGGCCTTAAATCTAGGTCCTTGCAGGAACGTAACGCAGCGCATGATCAGGGCCAGATTAAGTTTTCCAGATAAGGGCCGGATAGAGGCTGCCCTACTAAGCCCCTACTTATAAAAACGGCAAATAAATTACAAAATAATTATCTGCGCTCATCGAATTCGATTTATTTTGCACTTTCTATTCGATATTCGAGTTTATTTAGTTTTCAGTACATATTAATTGCTGAGAAAAACACATGTAAATTTATTTGCCGTTGGTGGGAATCGAACCTTGATCCTCTGGGTGACAGTTCTGCGCCTTAGCCCACCCGGCCATTGACATCTTAGAAAGTTTATATATTTATTGTCTATTTGAAGTATACTTAAAATGAAAACACGTCAAGGCTGTACATCCATTTATTGAGACTACGGCTGAAATATTCAAAATTCAAACATGATGAGGCGGTCATCCATCCAGGTACTGGCGTTTGACGGTCAGTACCTGCATAGATTTCAAAGTAATTCTAGCGCTACAGTCCCGTAAAACGTGAGTTTCAGCGAAAATTTCGAATACTTCTCGATTGGATAAAGATGTGAAAAAATCCAGCATACGCAAGGTGCTGAAAAGATTGATTTTGCATAACAATAATTTTTAATTGTTTTTAACGAATGCCGTATCTAGCCCTTACACGAACCTGATAATGTAAATTTACGGCATATTTAAGGTAGTCTGTTCACATTAGCTAGTCAAATCAGTGCAAAATTTTTAATCGCGTTTCTACACATTTTGGTAGTTTTGCCGACTGTTCTGCAGAGTGGCTTGCTCATCAGCATTAGTTCTTAATATATAATTCATCCACAGACACGGTTTGAAATAAAAATACCCTGATACATACAAATTTCGGATGAGGTTGTTGTCATCCAGTTTTAGATTAGAAAAAACCACAATATTAATCTAGTTATAACGAGCAATAGCTTATGTTATTTGTTAAAAAATGCTTCATTGATTGACCGGACAAATTCTGTATTAGTATTAGTTATTCACAAGTTACAAGCATGTGTAAATCTGATGATAGGTTAGAGTAGATAAAAAACGGTTGCAATTTTCTTACAAAGAATACTATAAGAAAATGTCTCCGGCCAATCAATGAAGCATCTTTTAATAAACAAAATGAGCTATCGTTCGTCAAAGTCTGACAAAAATTATGGTTTTTTCTAATATAAAACTGGATGACAACAACCTCATCCGACATTTGTATGTATCAGGGTATTTTAATTAAAAACCGTGTCTGTGGATGGATTTATATATTAAGAACTAATGCTGATGAGCAAGCCACTCTGCAGAACAGTCGGCAAAACTACCAAAATGTGTAGAAACGCGATTAAAAATTTAGCACTCATTTGACTAGTTAATGTGAACAGACTACCTTAAAAAAACTATGCTAGGGTAGACGTAACATTTGTGGCCACTGCACCATTAGTGGCCACACAAAAAATGTGTATATTAATTCATCGTTACTTCAATCTATTCAAATTACTAAATAAGATTATTCTACATGAATCAAGGCAACTTCTGCTTTGAAAATGCAATGCTTAGAATACCCATTTGTTTAATAAATTATGTTCAAAGCCGTTTGCACCGTTTGTGGCCATCACCGTCATTTACATGCAATAGGTATGGCCACAAATGGATCAAGTCGATGGCCACATACGGTACTAAGATGGCCACAAACGGTGCTTCTACCCTATACGAAGACCGTATGCGGATCTGACCATGGAAAGTAAAGGTAAATTGGACAAAATCTTGGTCCAAATGCCAAAGAAAGACCTTATGCGAAACGGATAAGGTCGATGAACGGTATATCTATATGAGGTGACCGTATGTAAAGCCTGACATGGGCCTGATCCGGTGGAAAGACGGCATTTTTAAGGTAGAATGCCATATCTCGGCCTTACATGGACCTGATCAGGTGAACTTACGATGACCCCTAAATAAGGTTACCATATCTAGCCTGACATCAGCCTGATCCGGTGGAAAGACGGCGTTATTAAGTACGAATGCCATATCTCAGCCTTACATGGACCTGAGCAGGTGGATTTCCGGCGGCCCCAAATAAGGTTACCGTACCTAAAACTGATCTGGACCTCGTGTGACAGCAGGCAGGCCTGATGAAATTTCTACTCGGGAATTGCGATCAAAAACTTACACGAAATGATCGTCCTTTTCCAATATTTTTTTTTAAAATTATGGATATTTTACAGTATCAAAATTAAAAAAAAAAAAATTACATAAATTCTCTACTGGAAATTACATTTCTAGCAAAATTCGACTATTTATCCAATAAAAAAGAAAATTTGGACCAGAATTAGTTAAAAGTTTAAACAACAACTATTACTTAAATTAATATTAATATTTAATGAATAAAGTCATTGAAGCTACTTTAATTTCTTGAGTTACAGCAATAATAGACCAATTAGGTTAGGTATAAAAATAGAGACAAGAAATTTATATTAATAATCGTCTCAATCGCGATTATTTTATTATAATATAAGACTGTACACCACAATTTTCAAATTTCCAATAAATACTTTGTAAAATGTATTTATTTTTGTTTGCTTTGCATTGTAAAGTTAAAATATGTCAGTTTTCGTTCGAGATAAGAATATTTTTGCATATCTCACAGAAGTTCAAGGAATGCGGCCCGAGTTTTCTTATCTCGACTTATACGTCCTTGTCGAAAATACACGGAGCCAAGAAGGCTCGAATGCCAAAAGTCAAAGTGATACAATCAATTGAAAAGGCCATATCTATCATTGAGAACAGTTTCAAAGCGATATATCGAATGCTATATTCAACTACATCTTGGCTCGCTTACTGCTCTATATTTTGCAGATTGGAACGTATACCATCGATTGCCGGAAACGCATTTTAGAGTATTGTCTCATTGGGGACAAATACCCAGACGTACAGTAATAATTGGTTGCCCCAACTATTCGCAAGGCTAAATACGCCCCAAGCGACTAAGTTTGCGAGAAAAACCGATTTTATTTTTGAACCGACAAACTAGTTGATTGTGACACGTAATTCGTTAGTTGCCAACCATAAATAATCAAATTTGACGTGATTTAAAAAATTCGGAAAACAAATATATAAAGAGTACGTAAAAAATGAGAATGTTCGTACTTTTGCTTCCTCATAGAGGAAGTTTTGTTTTCATGAAATTTTTTTTAAAATTATTACTCAGTAACCGTTCGAGCGATATGGCTCAAATTTGGCACGCAAGTGAAGTAGTTGCCCCGCTTTGAATGTTGAGATTTTTGAAGAAAAAAAATCAGCCATTTTGATTTTATGGTACTTTTAATTTTTTGAAAAAAGGGAATGGTCGCTCTAACTTTCGTAAAAATTAGACGATTTTGCTAAATAGTTGTTTATAAATAAATATACGTTCAATGTTGCTTGGCATTGCATTTGGGCGAAATCGGTAAAGCGGTTCAGATTTTATAGATGTTTGAATTTTTCGAAAAAAATCATTTTTTTTATAAATCACGTCAAATTTCATCAATTTAACCGAAATGTTTTACAGACGAAAAGGAACATGCAGCTATGCCACGTACCAAATTTGACGATGATCGGTAAAGTGGTTCAGATTTTACGACAATTTGAAATTTACAACAAAAAAAAAACGATTTTCGCTCTAGCATCAGCAAAAGTTGATAATGCGAGACAAAAGTTTGTACTCAGTGGAAATAAGAATGCAAATTAGAACTTTACACATTGCTTCATATATAATTTTTATTTTTTTAAATTTATAATGACCGCTTGTCCCAAAATAGAATTGCTTCTAACTCTCGAACGGCGTGACGAATCGAGATGAAAATTTACACAAAAGAGGAGGATAAACTCCGTTTTCGTTATTTCGATTAAGGTAGTCCTTGCGCATTAAGCTGAGGTCAAATAAGTTTTCGAAAAATGGGAGGGAATTGCAAACACTTTTCGCCAATATAAACAAGGCTGCAAAGTAGAACTTTGCAAATTGCTTTCTCATTATTGTTGGATTTTTACAAAGCTTCCTCTATGAGGAAGCCAAAATAGATTAACATGCTTCCTCATAGAGGTAGATTTGTAAAAATCCAACAATAATGAGGAAGCAATTTGCAAAGTTCTACTTTTTTAAGTTACAATATAAACCAGATAAAATTTAAGCAAACGGTTTATCTCGTAAACGGATCACGTAGGCTCTTGAAATTTAGTTTTTTTTCTGAGGGAATGTCGTATTACAATACCGCAAAATTACAATTTTTTGGTGTTGTAATTTTGTGGTATATTAAAATCATATTAAAATGTAATTTCATATTTTTTAAATTTCAATCTAAATATAAGCAAACGATTTATCTCGTAAACAGAGGCTCTTGAAATTTCGTTTTTTTTTCTGAGGGAATGTCGTATTACAATACCGCAAAATTACAATTTTTTGGTAATTTGTAATTTTGCGGTATATTAAAATCATATTAAAATGTAATTTCATATTTTTTAAATTTCAATCTAAATATAAGCAAACGATTTATCTCGTAAACAGAGGCTCTTGAAATTTAGTTTTTTTTTCTGAGGGAATATAATATTACAATACCGCAAAATTATAACATTTTTTGGGTACATTGAAAAATTGGGTGACTGATATTAAAATTTAATTTAGTATTAAAAAAAATCTATTGCATGCCTGAACAAATAGTTCTCAGGTGCAAAGAGATGATGTTTAGCACTAGTATGAATAAATTTCAAGTGGCTTATTTATAACTGACATTTGCCCTACGTAAGGTCGAGTGGTACGTCAAAGTACCTATTTACGAGAGCAACGTACCGGCGGTGAGCCGAAAATTCTGTTTTTCATGTTCAATGAGGCGTTGTGAGGGCGAGTAGGTGGTTGCAAAGTCAGCTCCGATCAAGTATACGGTCGGTCGTGAGTATAAAAGCGAAGGGGAGAGGCAAAGGCAACCGAGAGAGTGTCGGGGGTTGGTCGGTTGCTGGTGCTCTAAGGGCTTGCTTCTGTTAATTAAAATAACCGCACCGTCACCGGCCCCACCGACAACCTCGCTTCGTTTATTATAGCTTTTAACTTTTCTTCCGTCGAAAGCCACGTTACGTCAAGAACGCACACATACTTACCAACACTTTAAAACACAGAAATGGTGGAAAAAAATGAAAAAAAATAAATAAAAAAATAAAAAACCGCTCCCGGCAACAGTGTATTATTATTGACCGTGAGCTCCACCTAGTGAGCAAAAAAACAAGTTTCGTTTTTATCGGAAAGAACTCCCATAAAAAGAGAAAATTCACATACAATGCTGATAAATCAAATCAGTGATTTAAAGAAGTGGTATTGAAATATTTAATCGAATTACATCAGTTTTTCGCCGATTAAATACGATTTATCTCAGCAATTCTTTAAACTAGAGTTATAAGCGTCCATTATTTTGCAATATTAACATTTCCAACGCAATTTCGTTCGTTATTTTTATTTCACAATAACTAGGATAAAACGATGTTTAATCTTTCAATCAATTGCAAAGTAAATTAATACTTACTTAATAAATAATAATAATAATATTATAATAATTCATAATAGTTCTAACAAAGAAAAAGAATCCTTTTTTGTATTACCAATTCCACTTGTTACACGCATGCGTGCTTCGATAAGTTTCACTTGCAATTTTTAACCTGACAAATCTCAAGCTAGTTTTCATATTCATTCCTACAAAATAGCGTTGAAAACTGTAGGAAAGTTCAAAAGTTATTACTTAAACGTCCGAGAGCGGCAGAGCCACCGAACAGCTCGCACGCTATTGGTGCGCCGGTCGGCCCTGTCTCGTTGCCCATTCGCTCCGTGCAAGCCCTTGGAGGGGATAAACGAATCGACGTGCACGCGCTGAGTGGCGAAAATGAGAATCAAATTTAGAAACTCCGATGCATGAGAATCGCGTTATTTAATAAAATGGGACATTCTACTTGTTGTACATGGAATTGTAAAAACAATAGTGTTGATAACGAATGCAAATTGTACTAGTTTTCAACAGCGAAATAATGAATGATAATGAAAATAATTTACTTAAGTGTTTCATTAGATTACATTATAACAAAAAATTCTGTACACTGTTATGTGAAGTTCATCCCGAAATACGTCTTTAATTTCATTTTATCACATTTTTTAACGCTTTTCCACACCTATTTACGGCCATTTTTTGATTACGTTAAAAGAAATGTATAAAACATATTCCTGAATAAAGAGAATTTATCAACAACACAAACAACCTTCACTCACCCAGTGACCTCATCTTACCAAATAAAATTTAACACCACAGAACATTTATTTAATCTTTCAGATGGTGACCTGCAAGTTTTCCACAGTCAGTCTACATTCTGACCTTCAGAGAGCAACATCGCAATTCTCTCATCACCAGAGTCATCTCTATCCCCTTTCCACCCATCGTTTACGCAGCGAACGTCACACCTTCATACCCTCATAACCAAGCCGAGTTTTACAGTAAAAAGTCTTCATATAAATATTGACATTTGATATTAACAAAAAAATTCAATGGATGAATTTGGTCCAGTGTGTCTGACGAAAACGCCGGCCAATTACAAGACGAATAAAAAGACAACAATGTCCTAAAAATTCGAGACCATGTAAATACTTGGGGCCTGAAAATTGGGATTTCCGATGTCGTTGCCATACGATTAGAAATGTCACGAAACGTGGACATTTCTTGGTCACGGGCTGATTAGGGTATTTTTTGACGAAACCTGAAAATTCGAGATCATGTAAGTACTTGGAGCCTGAAAATTGGGATTTCGGATGTCGATGCCATACGATTAGAAATGTCACGAAACGTGGACATTTCTTGGTCCGGGCTGATTGGGGCATTTTTTGACGAAACGTACAATTTGTAGACCTGAAAATTGGGATTTCGGATGTCGATGCCATGCGATTAGAAATGTCACGAAACGTGGACATTTCTTGGTCCCGGGATGATTAGGGCATTTTTTTACGAAACCTAAAAATTCGAGACCATGTAAATACTTGGGGCCTGAAAATTGGGATTTCGGATGTCGATGCCATACGATTAGAAATGTCACGAAACGTGGACATTTCTTGGTCCCGGGCTGATTGGGGCATGTTTTGACGAAACGTACAATTTGTAAATCTGAAAATTGGGATTTCGGATGTCGATACCATACGATTAGAAATGTCACGAAACGTGGACATTTCTTGGTCCCGGGCTGATTGGGGCATTTTTTGCCGAAACGTACAATTTATAGATCATCTAATTACTTGGGACCTGAAAATTGGGATTTCGGATGTCGATGCAATACGATTAGAAATGTCATGAAACGTGGACATTTCTTTGTCCCGGGCTGTTTGGGGCATTTTTTGGCGAAACCCTCATTGCGATACTCGCATTGCGATGTATTTCGATATTTCGATATAAAATCGCCACCAACTTTTTAAAGGAAGATTAGAATAATTGTTTAGTTGTGTCAGTTGATTATTTTCGCTTGTACAGATTACGCCATGATCACACTCACACACTTTTCAATATTTTTACACAGTGAAATGGCACAAAAAGGTCCGCTACAGGTAACAGCGTACTATTATTGACGAAGAGCTCTATCTAGCGGGTAAAAAAAGAAGTATTATTTTTAGTGTGTTCTTAAGGGATTTCAGTTAAAAAAAAAAGGAAAATACATCAGCGAGTGTCTTTCGCATGAGCCAACTCGAATCGAAGTTCCATGTTTCGTTTCAGCGATATATAGTTCGATACCATTTTCCCCCTTGGCAGTCTCTCGTAGTGACACGGGTAGCTCCGAACTAGCGAAGGCTCTTGTCCGATAGGCGAGAGAGGACGAAACTTTTCAGGTGTGTAGGCGAAGCCCATAAATTGCAGTATCGAGTCGGAAGAAGCGTTAACTGCGACGGAAGAGATTAAATGATTAGCGAGGCCATTTGGCAAGGTTCTCTATCAAAAAGTTAGGTTGGTATAGGCGGTATATATATCTTCACGTCGAAGGGCCTTATACCATATCAGTGTCCCGCTTGTATGCCATCCAGTGCTTTTACTCTCCCTCTCCCTCTCCCTTTCTCTCGCTATCATCCCCTCTCTACACCATTTACCAATTCGACGCTTTGCGCTCCACTTGCCTGTGTCGACGAATCGCATTTCCGCTTACCGTTGAATTTCTACCAAAGCTTTGCTGCGCGGTTACGCAAATGATTTATAAGCACTTTTGTCAGTTACCAACTTTGTTGCTGAGCATGTGGCTGCCCTGGATTTTACGCTGCCATGTAAATGCTACTCGTAATTTAAGATAAGACAAAGGGGTACTATAAAAAAACTTTTCTATTTTCAGTATAGGGGAAAGCAGAGCAAAATGGCTACGGGTCACGATAGGAAAGGGGCATAATGGCATACCTCGTCAAAATGGCCACCAGCGTATGTTGAAATCGTAAAAGAATTATGTTGCAATGATATGATATCGTTGAAATTAAATTTAATAGAATATAAACGTCTATTGTTTTTTTACATCGTATATTTGACTCATTTTATATTTTCAAAATTGCACCGGTTGAAAAAGTTTCATTGACTCACGGAAATCTTTGGCAATGAAATGAAATACTTGAATTTCAATACTATCTTTTCTTTGAATGATCTCAAAGTCTATGAAAAGTAGTGACATTGTTTGGAAGAAACATTTCTTTAAACCAATTAACCTTTCTCATTGATTTCAAAGATGTCGTCTCTGATTCAATGAAACCTTCTTCTTACCAGCTCAAAATTTCGAAACCTATTTTTTCCTGAAATACGCGACAGATAAAGCTCAAATTTTGTGAGTATGTAAGGAAGTACGGCAGAAATAGGTTAAGCTTCTGGCTCCTCGAAACTCGAAGCCGTCTGTTCGGGAGAACCGGAAAACAAAAAAGTGAGGTTAGGTGCGAGAGAGAGATCAATGAAAACGTTTCTTTGAATCAATGAAAACGTCTCTGTGAATCAATGAAAACGTCTCTTTAAGGAGGTTGGAGCGCTCTACACTAGTCAAATTAGTGCTAAATTTTTAAAAGCGTTTCTACAATTTCAGACGATTTGCAAGAGGTTAATCACATAGCAGAATTAGTTCTTGATATTCAAATACATTCACAGCTGTCAAATGAATAGTAAATCGATCAATATCTCCAAATTTCCGATGTCGTGTTTTTTTCATCCAGTTTTATAAAAGGGTAAACCGTAATATTAGTCCGATTATGACGAAACATAGCTCATTTTGATCAGTGGAAGATCCTTAATCGATTGACCATCCGGATTTTCTATAGTATCAGGCGTTCAAAAGTTACAGCCATTTGTATACTTGATATTAGGTTATGATAGGATAAACAAACGGTTGTATCTTTTGAACTACTAATACGATTTTAAAAAATAGACGGCCAATCGATAGAATATCTTTTAGTAAACAAAATGAGCTATTGGTCGTCATAATCGGACTGATATTACGGTTTACCCTTTTAAAAAACTGGATGAAAAAACATAACATCGGAAATTTGCAGATATTGATCGATTTACTGTTGATATCACAGCTGTGAATGTATTTGAATATGAAGAACTAATGCTGCTATGTGATTAACACCTTGGAACAGATTATAAAACCATCTGAAATTGTAGAAACGCTTTTAAAAATTTAGCACTGATTTGACTAGTGTGGAGCGCTCCAACCTCCTTAAAACAATAACACTGTTTCTTCATTATATGCTTACTAAGTAAATCTTTATTTACAGACAATGAAATGTTCTTTTTGAAATTCAAATGCACTATTTCGTTGAAATCAATGAAAAAAATCAATCCACCCATTTCTTTGGCGTCAATGAAATTTTTTCTCTCTGTGTGAACATTTACAAAAATTGTTATTTCGCCATAAATTATTTATTTTAAGAAAATAAATTAGTATGCAGTGTTTAAATATTACCCATCCTTGAGTTTTTTATTACCTTTTTCAAAAGCCAATGTTCTTCAAACATTTATGATGGTTAGATCCCTTAATGTAGTTAAGTTCCTAAAAGCTTCTTTAAAAACCTTTCTTTTCATACAACAACAAAAAAATTGTCGTCTACAATGGAGGGAGACGACGTTAATCGATTTTGGTTCCACGCCATTAACCCCGGAGACAATTTTCCAGAAGCCGTGGCACGTTTACAGCTTAGCAATTCAGGAGCGATAGGCTCGTGAATAACATTCATGAAGAGCCGACAAATCCATCAAGCTTATATCGACCCTATTCTGGCAAGCCCTCCTGATCGGAAACTACCGTGATCCGACAGAATAGAAGGGATTCTGCTATTCAGCATGTCCTTGTCTCGAGCAAATGCTCCCAAAGAAGCGCTGAATATACAAAGACTCAAGTAATTTTCTCGTTGAAAAAGTTAACTCCGACCTGTCGACATCTTACGCTTCTAATTCCATACACAGAGAGAGAGAAAAAAAGGTATCCTCTCTTGATTTGCATGGTAATCAAGGAACATGTGCGTAGTCTGGAATTCAGTCCTAGACTAGCTATTGAGGTAGTAGGTATTCAGTTTGTGTAGTGTGTTGAGCTCAAACTTAGGGGAAGCCACAACGTCACGGAAAGAATTTACTTTCGTTAACTTTCTCTAATTATTCGATTTAGTTGTCTAAAATATATTTGCGGTAACCAAAATATTTGTTATACTAACTTAAAATTCGTTTGAATGAGTTTAGTTTACCATTTAGTTCATTCAAACATTTTGTCTTCTCAATATAATTATTTTTCAATTTTTTTTTGCTCCTGTAAAAAGAAAGGTGAGGTTTTAGGGATCTTAAAATCAATATTTGTGTGGCAAGGGTGTCAAAAGGAAATTTTTGATGAGTGTCAAGTTCTGGCACTTTGCAAAAGTCACAAATATCTTTTGCGTTTGAATCTCATATCCTATTTTCTGTAAATCCTGCTGTCTCAAAAGTTCAACCACTTGTGCTTTTAATCTAACCTCTAAATGACACTTTTTGCTTCCTCATAGAGGAAGCTTTGTTTTCATGAAAAAATTTTCAATTTGAAAATTTTGTTTGAAATGTAAATCTTTATAACTCGGGAATGCCTTGAGATATCAAGCTGAAATTTGGACCATAGATAGAGGGATCAAGCCTCATCGTTCATACAGATTTTTGTTAAAATTCACTTCATCGTTAAATTATTACGCGTTTTTTAATTTTTTGAAAAATGTCTGTTTACGCGATAACTCTTTCAATTTTCGAGATATTGATCTTAAAATTGGTATGAATTTGAGCTTTCATACGCCGGTGATCGGTATTGAATCTGGTTAAGATCGGTTGAACCGTAAAAATTTTATGATGTTTTGAATTTTTCAAAAAATTGACATTATCGCTCTATTGTAACTTTTGCAAAGCTTAAGATAGCGAGCTCAAATTTTGTATATAAATGAATTTTCGCGTTTTACGAAGCTTCCTCTATGAGGAAACCAAAAATTGAATAACATCCCGCGTAGAAAAAAAGAATCTTGTGAAGAATCTTTTAAAGAATCTTAAAAAACGTCTTGAAAGAATCTTTACAGGAATCTTGAAAAGAATCACGCATAGGAGCCGGAGCAAGATTCTTTCCAGGATTCTTTTCAAGATTATTTCCATCCGAAAGCGTTTTGAGAATCTTTGAAAGAATCTTAATGAAATTCTTCAGAGGAATCGAGCGAAACCTGTTGATGCTTTCCAGGATTCTTTTCAAGATTCTTTCCATCTGAAAGCGTTTTGAGAATCTTTGAAAGAATCTTAATGAAATTCTTCAGAGGAATTGAGCGAAACCTGTTGATGCTTTCCAGGATTCTTTTCAAGATTCTTTCCATCTGAAAGCGTTCTGAGAATCTTTTAAAGAATCTTCGAAAGAATCTTGAAAAGCGTCTTTAAGAGAATCGTGAAAAGATTCCGTCCATTAAATAGAAAAATCGTTGAAAAATTTTTTATGAAATTCTTCAGAGGAATCGAGCAAAACCTGTTGTTACTTTCTCTTGGTGTCGAGGTAGTAAATTTCGGTACGTCAACGAAGGGTAAACCCCTCGTGTATAGTCGAACTCAGAACAGCTTTGCAGTCTTATATGCGTTCAGGCTTCAAGTCACTTGCGAGAAACGCTTCGACCGCTCGTTATCTAGTGGCATCGTACGAAACACTTATATTCAATACTCCGCTATTGACTCCGAAAAGATTCTCAGAACGCTTTCGGATGGAAAGAATCTTGAAAAGAATCCTGGAAAGAATCTTGCTCCGGCTCCTATGCGTGATTCAATTCAAGATTCCTGTAAAGATTCTTTTAAGACTTTTTTTAAAGATTCTTTTTTTCTACGCGGGTGAATTTTCGCGTTTTACGAAGCTTCCTCTATGAGGAAACCAAAAATTGAATAACATCCCGCGTAGAAAAATAGAATCTTGTGAAGAATCTTTTAAAGAATCTTAAAAAAAGTCTTGAAAGAATCTTTACAGGAATCTCGAAAAGAATCACGCATAGGAGCCGGAGCAAGATTCTTTCCATCCGAAAGAGTTTTGAGAATCTTTGAAAGAATCTTAATGAAATTCTTCAGAGGAATCGAGCGAAACCTGTTGATGCTTTCCAGGATTCTTTTCAAGATTCTTTCCATCCGTAAGCATTCTGAGAATCTTTTAAAGAATCTTCGAAAGAATCTTGAAAAGCGTCTTTAAGAGAATCGTGAAAAGATTCCGTCCATTAAATAGAAAAATCGTTGAAAAAATTTTAATGAAATTCTTCAGAGGAATCGAGCAAAACCTGTTGTTACTTTCCCTTGGTGCCGAGACAGTAAATTTCGGTACGTCAACGAAGGGTAAACCCCTCGTGTATAGTCGAACTCAGAACAGCTTTGCAGTCTTATATGCGTTCAGGCTTCAAGTCACTTGCGAGAAACGCTTTGACCGCTCGCCATCTAGTGGCATCGTATGAAACACTTATATTCAATACTCCGCTAGATGGCGAGCGGTCGAAGCGTTTCTCGCAAGTGACTTGAAGCCTGAACGTATATAAGACTGCAAAGCTGTTCTGAGTTCGACTATACACGAGGGGTTTACCCTTCGTTGACGTACCGAAATTTACTGTCTCGACACCAAGGGAAAGTAACAACAGGTTTTGCTCGATTCCTCTGAAGAATTTCATTAAAATTTTTTCAACGATTTTTCTATTTAATGGACGGAATCTTTTCACGATTCTCTTAAAGACGCTTTTCAAGATTCTTTCGAAGATTCTTTTCAAGATTCTTTCCATCCGAAAGCGTTCTGAGAATCTTTTAAAGAATCTTCGAAAGAATCTTGAAAAGCGTCTTTAAGAGAATCGTGAAAAGATTCCGTCCATTAAATAGAAAAATCGTTGAAAAAATTTTAATGAAATTCTTCAGAGGAATCGAGCAAAACCTGTTGTTACTTTCCCTTGGTGCCGAGACAGTAAATTTCGGTACGTCAACGAAGGGTAAACCCCTCGTGTATAGTCGAACTCAGAACAGCTTTGCAGTCTTATATGCGTTCAGGCTTCAAGTCACTTGCGAGAAACGCTTTGACCGCTCGCCATCTAGTGGCATCGTACGAAACACTTATATTCAATACTCCGCTAGATGGCGAGCGGTCGAAGCGTTTTTCGCAAGTGACTTGAAGCCTGAACGTATATAAGACTGCAAAGCTGTTCTGAGTTCGACTATACACGAGGGGTTTACCCTTCGTTGACGTACCGAAATTTACTGTCTCGACACCAAGAGAAAGTAACAACAGGGTTTGCTCGATTCCTCTGAAGAATTTCATTAAAATTTTTTCAACGATTTTTCTATTTAATGGACGGAATCTTTTCACGATTCTCTTAAAGACGCTTTTCAAGATTCTTTCGAAGATTCTTTAAAAGATTCTCAGAACGCTTTCGGATGGAAAGAATCTTGAAAAGAATCCTGGAAAGCATCAACAGGTTTCGCTCGATTCCTCTGAAGAATTTCATTAAGATTCTTTCAAAGATTCTCAAAACGCTTTCGGATGGAAAGAATCTTGAAAAGAATCCTGGAAAGAATCTTGCTCCGTCTCCTATGCGTGATTCTTTTCAAGATTCCTGTAAAGATTCTTTCAAGACTTTTTTTAAGATTCTTTAAAAGATTCTTCACAAGACTCTTTTTTTCTACGCGGGTTGGCCTCCTTTTTTTTTAGGTGTAGTTAACCTCTACTTGGCAACATTTTAGAGTCTCTAAATGCATACAAGGTTCTGCGTCATCGAGCTGGATATGTTCAAACACTAAAACTAGAAGGATATATATAGCAACGATAACCACGAATGGACAGGATCACGCAACGAATCATTAATACTTGAACAGAAACAGATTCAATTTGCAAACGAACGACCGTGCGAAAGAGGATACTCTAGGGAGGAGTGGCGGTACGTTTCAAACATGATTAATTTCACTATTATTGAGCACACTCTGCATCAACCTATTTCCAAATGAATTCTCTCTCGTTCAATCGACGATATTGTCATCATAACAGAATGCAGCGAAATGCGTCACACTGTCCGACATCCATCTTCGGATCGTATATTTAATTAAAAAAACAAAAAAAAAAAAAATCCGCTGGTTATCAACTATATTATTTTATCACCTATATTTAATTGACCTTTACTGAGCTTAACACGCCTTTCAATATTCGTACCGGAATTAAAGTTATTCTTGAATTATTACCGAAGTTATTGACGGATAGAATAAAAATTCGTCCTCATTGCAAAATGCATGAATTTGCTCGTGATTCAAGGATTTTTTTTTTATTGTTAGAAAAACGAGATTTAAACGAGAAACTGTAAAAGGGCCAGCGTTAAATAATTTTCCTGATTTACAATAGAGGAAGTTTGGTTACCGTGAAATTGTTTGAGTGTTTTTCATTTCAGTTCACTTACAATTGTTTGAAATATTGGAAAAAGTGGCCGGTCCATATGTGAAAAAATAATCATATATCACAATAGAATGGTTAGGATTATTGAGTTGGAATTTCGTGTACAAGTAAATAAGTTGTCAACCTCTGTTCGTGGTCAATCTGGACAGAACCGACAAAGTCGTTAAAAAGTTATGAACTTTTTTTAAAAATATGCTCTCAATCATTTAAGGGGGGGGGGGGGGGGGGTTAAAGTTTGTTCGGTCAAAAAAAGGCCTATTTTCAAGAATTTTTTTATAACATATTAAAGAAAATTAGTATATTATAATACAACATTTGAAGAATATTTTATAAAAATTTGGTACAAAAATATAAAGAAATAACGGATTTATTGCAGTTTTCCGCTGATGCGACGAAAATTTTTTTTTTTTGCGGTGACCGCGATTCCTCAGCACTGGATTATTTGAAATAAAAAAAACAAATTGTTTTGATTAGTTAATTAATTTTTCTCTCAATTGACGTCGAGTTTTTTTTAAATTTTTAAATTAGTATCAATCTTACAATAACAAATAGGTCGATTTTATTGTAAAAAAATTAACATTTCAACTTTAAAATGATGCAAAAAATTTAAAATTTGATAAAATAAAAAAAACTCGGCGTCAGTTGAGAGAAAAACTAATTAACTAATCAAAACAATTTGTTTTTTTGATTTGATTACTATATAATATACTAATTTTCAAAATAAATATTTAATAACAATATGTTATAAAAAAATTCATCTTTAAAATGATGCAAGAAATTAAAAAATTGATAAAATAAAAAAAAACTCGGCGTCAGTTGAGAGAAAAACTAATTAACTAATCAAAACAATTTGTTTTTTTGATTTGATTACTATATAATATACTAATTTTCAAAATAAATCTATAATGACAATATGTTATTAAAAAATTCTTGAAAATAGGCCTTTTTTCACCGAACAAACTTTACCCCCCCCCTAACCTTTACCGATAACTTGAAAACAGCATGCATTATTAAACTGAAACTTAACATGGAAGTAGAGCAGATGCTACTCGTTCATTGTGGTAATTTTTTTTTAAATCGATCAAGGCATTAATATTTTATGAGTTTTCAATTTATTTTTAATAAATAAACTGCATAAACGCCTTATATCGTGTAAATAAACAAAAATTACGGTGTAAAAATTTGTAATGGATGTCAAAAGCTACAAAATTATTTTTCACATTTCACAAATTTTCCTTCCCCGTAATTTTGTGAAATCTGGATAATAATGAGAAAGAAATGTGTAAGATTTTTATTTATTTTTAATAATGCGACTCACGATTTGACAATTGCGAAAAGCTTCAACGATATTGATTTGAATAAAAATCTCTGCTAGTGAAATTCCTAAATTCCAATGGAGGTCAAATTTTGAACAGGATGGATGTGTGAATTATTGTTAATTTTCTGTCATGAGTATAATAATATTTATCATTTATTGGAATATATTACGAATTACAAACCAATAAATTGATGTAATTTCTTTAATGTCCAAATAACGAGGTTTAACTGTCAAACAAAATATTGTTATTACAGAAATATTAAACCGCAAATAAAATTCGTTCGAAAAGCGTTGAAATGTATATTGTCTTTTTGATACATCCAATTACCGCGAATATAGTGATTAAACCGGCGAAGAGTTGTGGGCTTATGTTTTTTTCACAATTTGCACAACATTTTCCGAACGAGCTTGACCGCGAAAAATGGTTTTCAGTCGCGGTGGCTTAGCGAGAAAAATGCGTGGACCACCGGTTGTATTTTTTTAAATCTCTCTCAATGAGCTCGAATTCGTCGGTTTTAAACCATTTTCCCGGAGAGTTTTTCTATTTTTAATTCGCTCTGGGGAAGCTCTGAATTCGCTTAGATTAAAATTCTGTCACGTAATGTCCACACATTTATTCATTCGGACTCACCTCACCTCGCTATAACCTACTATAACGTTAAAACCATAATGAATCGCTGTAATTGCATTTGAATAGAAGTAAGTTGATAAAAAGCTAACCACTGTTAAATGTGTTGCTCATTCCATTTACAATTGTGTAGCCAAATATCTGAGGAACGAATGATAATCTTCCCCGGGTAGTTATTAATTAAACAAATTATGTGGCCAAAACGACGATAAATTATCCACGTACACCATAAATTTAGTCAACATAGTGACACTTTTGTACTCTTCCTCTCGCTCTCACTCTTTTGCAGACCACACTCGAGCCTTTCATTAATCAGCGGGAGGTCCTCCGATAAATCTTCACAGTGCCTGCAGAGCGCCCGACGCCTTTATTAGAAATTATGGCGTACTCGAGTTTCGCACCGAGTATACAATACTCGAAGCTGTCTTGCGTTATTGCATTGCTACAAAAATGTCAGCATGAGATGCACCAATACGGAGGACATTGAGAGAAGAAGTGAGAAACGCTTTTCATTCTCATTTATGCTCTGAAACTAAGAAATTTTTGTAATAAATATCTTAGAGCATTTTACACACTTTAAGGGGATGCTGGAGTAGATTTTATTACCGACTTTGGTCGGTACAAACAGGCTTTTTCGTAGTTTTGATTATTCTTCGTTAAGGTAGTTCTGTCGGTACGCCGGAGTCATAAATCTCAGAGTCTATATGACATTAAAGACGATCGGTGACGACTGTCAAAGTCAAATCAGAGATAAATTTTTGTAATCGATTCTTTAAAGTTTAATGCATTAAATAATAGCTGTGGAGGGTGATTTGTATTGAAGCATGTAGACTTAATCCAGAGAAAGATTAATAGTCACGGATTTGCATAAATATTAACTGATTAACATTTCTTTTCAATGGGATACATTTTCGTTCAGTTTTTTTCAAGTATAATCTGTAATTCTTGGCCGATTTGAATGAGTGATAACTCATTCTCTACCTTAAAAGATACTCTACGAATTGACCGCCTAGATATTTCATAGTGTTAATTGTTTAATAATTCTAGACTGTTGTTTAACAGAAATTAAAATACTTTCATAAACAACAGGCTATAATTAAAAAACGATGAACACTATGAAATATCTAGGAGGTCAATTCGTAGAGTACCTTTTAAGAAAAACAATGAGCTATCGTTCATAAAAATCAGCAAAGAATTAAAGATAATACTTGGAAAAAACTGAACGAAAATATATCACACTGAAAAGAAACGTTAATCAGTTAATATTTATGCAAATCCGTGACTATTAATCTTTCTCTGGATTAAGTCTACATGCTTCAATACAAATCACCCTCCACTGTTATTATTTAATGCATTAAACTTTAAAGAATCGATCGCGAAAATTTATCTCTGATTTGACTTTGGGAGTGGCCACCGATGGCCTCCTTAAAAAATAATCATACGCATCACTGTGACTGCCTCAATAATAATATTAAAAATAACCGAGAATCCTTCGAAATTGTCGTCATCAAATTAAAACGATTATTTGTAAATAGTTGATATGTTTAGTGCGAATTTGACTTCATTTTTACGATAATTAGGTTAGGAAACGTCATTTGGCCCGGTATCGCGCACTTTGACCTTGGTTCAATTAAACATTATTCCGGAGACTTCACCTTTTTTCATGATGTATCAATTCCTGAATGATTTGCGAATCCGTAGTATTTTTTATTTTTTCTCTATCTTTGATCTAAGTATGTTAATTTTCGATTTAAAGATCAATTTTTCCAGCCCTCCCGTAAGCGCCGTGTTAAAAGATCGATTTTCAAATTTTAATTGTTCATTCAAATACTCGGTAAGAGCCTTCAAGATTTTGTACAAGTAAAATTGAATAGCTAAGTTACAACATGTCAAAAATTCATGCATATGAGTTTGGATTGCCTTTACGACAAAACTACCTTAATACGCTAGACACATGCTTCAAATTGTACACGGTTGTAATATCAAGATAAAGGAGTGGACGTACATTCGAATATTTGGTGAAAACGTACAATTAATGAAACAAATCGTATATTACTAAACCTCCCGAAATCAAAATGGCCGCCAGGGTTTGACAGCATCGCCTGTTTGGTAAGATATAAAAGATTCTGGAACTCACATACGTTAAATCGAAATGTACGTCCATTCTTTAGCGTTCTCTGAAGATTCTACGAGCGTCGAAAAGTCAATTACACAAAAGGAATCCACGCAAAACCCAGACTACGTTCACGTAGTCTGTTCGCGATCAGAGTGGGTCAAGAAGAGCGCAAATGAAGTTTCCCGATTCGGACACAAGTGGCGCCGATGTAGTCTGTTTTCTTTTGGCAAAAGCTCCGAGCCTTTGGAACGTGACCGTAGTATACACTATACATGGATTTGGTTTGTGTATTTGACATTCTGATGGTTTTCGAATATTCAGAAATCATCACAGAATTGACGTCCAGTCTGATTTTACACATCTCATTTCCAGAAACTACTAAATCTTACGGCAAAGGTCAGCTGACATATCGTGTGCGGCCATATTGCTTTTCGGGAGATTCAGTATCTTTTGCCAAAAGTAAACAGACTACGTCGGCGCCACCTGTGTCCTGATCGAAAAAATGACCCACCAAAGTCGGCAAAAAAATCTACTCCAGCATCCCCTTAAGCGTGTAGGAAGTATTATTTAATGTAACACCTCTGTGATTGTTCTCTTCTGCATCTCATGGACGCATAAGACGGTTTTTCAATAATTTCCTGACTGAGTTCTGGACTTGAAAATTCTGGGTCGTACTTTCCACCAAATTAAGTTGAGTACAAAATTTAACATGTGTTATAAAAAAAATTGCTTATTAATTTGTATTAATATACAAAATATTGTATTGTTCAAACCATAGGATTTTTCAAGATAATGTCGTACCATTTAATTATATCTTGGGGAAAGAAACAAAAAATGAATGGTCAAATAAATGTGTGCATGGTATGAATGTTGTATTAGTTATAATACGAGATGTTTATTTGTTTGAATAAATATATACGCGATTATTTGACAGTATATGAGTGGATTTAAATATTTCTTACATTATGATCATCATTAAATTATCCACTTTTATGGTATTCGTTGATTGGTGTTTATTTTTTATTTATATCCGTCAATTTTTCAGTCTGGAAACAGTAATAATACTGCAATTAGATTTACTAGCTCAATAACAAAAATATAACAGTAATAAATACAAAAAAGAATTTACTACACAATAAACATAATGAACTATTTGCATTTAACTCATTTTTTTCATTTGATTGTCGGTTCGTTTTGTATTAAAAAATTCGAATTATCGTATCCTTATGCACGTAAATCACTCTTTAGAGTCTGTCCAAAGAAACTACACTTTGACACTATATAGGCGCCACTGTTTGGACCGCCACGCTATAGAACATCGGCACACGGAGCGACTACTAATTTCTACCCTATGCTTAACGTAGAATGTAGTGGCAGTACCGTGGTCTTGTGAACGTATGTCGTAAACTTATCAGTAAAAGGGAGCATAATTTATTCTACACGATACTTTTCAGTATATAATAAAGAGACACTATTATATTTTTAGTTTTTCAAATATACACTGTCAGAAAAGATTGGAATTTTTAATGCATAAATTCGTAATCGAAATTTAATATACAATTGTGGTGTAAAATTCAAGTACTTTTAGTGTAAAATTATAGTAAATTATTGAAAATGGTGTACCATATATTAATTTTATATTACCCTTGTATATTAAATTTAATATACTAGTTTATGCATAAAAACTTCCAGTAAAAGTACATTAAATTTCAAGTAGATTTTTTTTTACAGTGTTCATGAACCATGCACTACGAATAAGTAATACACCGAGAGAAAAAGTTTAATTGATTCACGGAAATCTTTGCCAATGAAATGAAATACTTGAATTTCAATACTATATTTTCTTTGAATGATCTCAAACTTAATGAAAAGTAGTGACATTGATTCAAAGAAACATTTCTTTAAACCAATGAACCTTTTTCATTGATTTCAAAGATATCGTCTTTGATTCAATGAAACCTTCTTCTTACCAGCTCAAAATTTCGAAACCTATTTTTTCCTGAAGTACGCGGCAGATAAAGCTCAAATTTTGTGAGTATGTAAGAAAGTACGGCAGAAATAGGCTAAGCGTCTGGCACCTCGAAACTCGAAGCCGTTTGTTCGGGAGAACCGGAAAACAAAAAAAAGTGAGGTTAGGTGCGAGAGAGAGATCGATGGAAACGTTTCTTCGAACCAATGAAAACGTCTCTTTAAAACAATGAAACTGTTTCTTTATTATATGCTTACTAAGTAAATTTTTATTTACAGGCAATGAAATGTTCTCGTTGAAATTCAAATGCACTATTTCATTGAAATCAAAGAAATATTTCGTTGAAATCAATGAAAAAAAAATCAATTCACCCATTTCTTTGGCGTCAATGAAATCTTTGATTCGAAGAAACATTTCTTTAAACCAATGAACCTTTTTTCATTGATTTCAAAGATGTCGTCTTTGATTCAATGAAACCTTCTTCTTACCAGCTCGAAATTTCGAAAGCTATTTTTTCCTGAAGTACGCGGCAGATAAAGCTCGAATTTTGTGAGTATGTAAGAAAGTACGGCAGAAATAGGCTAAGCGTCTGGCACGTCGAAACTCGAAGCCGTTCGTTCGGGAGAACCGGAAAACAAAAAAGTGAGGTTAGGTGCGAGAGAGAGATCAATGAAAACGTTTCTTCGAACCAATGAAAACGTCTCTTTAAAACAATGAAACTGTTTCTTTATTATATGCTTACTAAGTAAATTTTTATTTACAGGCAATGAAATGTTCTCGTTGAAATTCAAATGCACTATTTCATTGAAATCAAAGAAATATTTTGTTGAAATCAATGAAAAAAAAAAAATCGATCCACCCATTTCTTTGGCGTCAATGAAATCTTTTCTCTCGATGTAGGGAAAATAAATCTTAGTTATCCCCTTCTTTTACCTTTTGACTCTCATCGGAGTCCTCTTCAGAACTTTTTTATTTTTCTCGATATCCAAAAACAAATATGAATCAACATTCATGTCTTCTGACACATCACCTCATATTTTTTGATGATGTCATTGATTCATTTACGAATAAGTGTTGAAGTGCGTGAAGTAAGTTACATGTCTATTAAGTGCGAAGCGGGGGTCTTCTTACAATTTGTAGTGATGTGGTGGGCTAATGGCCCAGTGAACACGTGCATTTGTAAACAAGTGCGTCGCCCGATGGGCACGTGCAGCTCGTTAATTCATGGTAACTATCCTATCAATTCGTTAATGGATGGTAAAACTAGCCTAGTCTTATAAAACAAGGATTGTGTATTAGTAGTACTTACGAATGTGTTGCAACTACGTTGTGCTCTTTAACTGCTCTTTAAATTTAAAATCATGTAATCTTAATTGAATAATAAAAAAGGGCTTAAAGATGAGATCATTTATATAAATGCTGGTGAAATTAGTTTGTTTGTCCCGAATTCACTCTTAGCGTCGAATTATTTCAAGGGTGAAAATGTATGTCAGTGAAGTTTGAAACATTTCGAAGTTGCAACGGTTTGGAAATTTTTGCAGAAACATCTAGGAAATTTTTCCAGAAAAATCTAGGATATTTTCCCAGAAAAATCTAGGACATTTTTCCATAAAAATCTAGGAAATTTTTCCATAAAAAATCTAGGAAATTTTCCCATAAAAATCTAGGAAATTTTTCCATATCAAATCTAGGAAATTTTTCCATAAAAATCTAGGAAATTATTCCATAAAAATCTAGGAAATTTTTCCATAATAATCTAGGAAATTTTTTCATAAAAATCTAGGAAATTTTTCCATAAAAATCTAGGAAATTTTTCCATAATAATCTAGGAAATTGTTCCATAAAAATCTAGGAAATTTTCCCATAAAAATCTAGGAAATTTTTCCATAATAATCTAGGAAATTTTTGCAGAAAAATCTAGGAAATTTTTGCAGAAAAATCTAGGAAATTTTTCCGTAATAATCTAGGAAATTTTTCCACAAAAATCCAGGAAATTTTTCCATAATAATCTAGGAATTTTTTCCAGAAAAATCTAGGAAATTTTTCCACAAAAACTAGGAAATTTTTTCATAAAAATGTATAGTTCCAAGTTTGGTTAATATTATATTACATAGTATATAATACTATGTAAAATTCGATTGTAAGTACGGACTTGCGTTCAAATTTTTGACTTTTTTTCTGAAGTCTTGTTTTTTCCTGGTTACCTTATTACTCTTTCCCTGGGACTTTTTTTTTCCAGATACTTTTTTTTCCCATAATTTTTCTCCCTGATACTTTTTTTTCCAGGTACTTTTTCTCCCTGGGACTTTTTTCCTTGGGATTTTTTTTCCAGGTAATCTTTTCCCTGGTATTTTTTTCCAGATACTTTTTTTTCCAGGTACTTTTTTCCCGGATTCTTCGTGACGACAAAAATATTGCTATACTTCATTTTATCAAATTTTTTCAAGACAACGACGCAATGTAAAGCCTTGCATATTGCTTCCTCATTATTTTCAACTTTTTACAAAAGCTTCATCCATGGTTAGGCAACATTGATAAACATACTTCCCCATAAAGGGAAATTCGTAAAAAAAATGAGGATAATGACGAAGCAATATGTACGTTTCTACTTTTTTTATAATGACTATTTTTCATCACATGTTAAAAGTATTATATTCCCCTTCCTTAGATTAGAAACGAAGTTCCCATTGTCCGGTGATCCGTATTACCCCAAAACCTCCAAATATGTAAATACAGTAAAGCTAGAGTGACATCAAATAGAGGGGTCAATATTCCTGATAAACCAGATCGTATTGATCACTTTGAGATTCACTATGCGTAAAAAAAAGACGGGTTTGATCAACCCCCTGGAAAAACTTAGGGGGATTTAGCGTCGAAAGATTTTCATCGGTGGCCGGCGTGAGGGTGAAAGTGGCTAACGTTAGTCAAAGCTTTTGGGGTACTAGCGTTACCCCATCCCCGATTGGTTCTCCCTCGCCCACCGAGATAACGAATGACTGTTTGACATGGCCTAGATTTAGTGGCAGTTTAATCAAACGGTTTGGCTTCGCTACCGCCGAGGGTTCGTATTATCGGTACTTATGCTTGGAATTAATGTATCTAGTTTACGACACACGATACCAATTGGCTTCAGTACCTTCTACACTGTTACGGCTACTAGAACTAGTTCCAATGGTACACAAGTTCCCATACCACAGCTGATTAAAGGGAGTGCTTATTGTACCATAGTATCCCAAAATTATGACGCTTTGTTGATTTCGGGGTAACCCCAAGTGAAATTATTATATAAAGATTATATTAAAATGATATATAAAGATCTTTATAGAATCTATATACGAAAGTTGACATATAGAATCTTCATATATTTTCTATAGTCAATGCGAATTTATTAAATTAATTTCTGATTAAAGGGAGTGTTTATTAATAATAAGTTGTAAATCGTAGTAAATCCTAAAATTATGATTTTGTTGATTTCACTTGCGGTGAGATTATTATATAAAGATTATATTAAAATTATATATAAAGATTTTTATAAAATCTATATACGAAAGTTGACATATAGAATCTTCATATATTTTCTATAGTCAATGTGAATTTATTAAATTAATTTCTGATTAAAGGGAGTGTTTATTAATAGTAAGTTGTAAATCATAAAATGATGATTTTGTTGATTTCACTTGCGGTGAAATTATTATATAAAGATTATATTAAAATTATATATAAAGATTTTTATAGAATCTATATACGAAAGTTGACATATAGAATCTTCATATATTTTCTATAGTCAATGTGAATTTCTTAAATTAATTTCTGATTAAAGGGAGTGTTTATTAATAATAAGTTGTAAATCGTAGTAAATCCTAAAATTATGATTTTGTTGATTTCACTTGTGATGAAATTATTATATAAAGATTTTTATAGAATCTATATACGAAAGTTGACATATAGAATTTTCATATATTTTCTATAGTCAATGTGAATTTATTAAATTAATTTCCGATTAAAGGGAGTGTTTATTAATAATAAGTTGTAAATCGTAGTAAATCCTAAAATTATGATTTTGTTGATTTCACTTGCGGTGAAATTATTATATAAAGATTATATTAAAATTATATATAAAGATTTTTATAAAATCTATATACGAAAGTTGACATATAGAATCTTCATATATTTTCTATAGTCAATGTGAATTTATAAAATTAATTTCTGATTAAAGGGAGTGTTTATTAATAGTAAGTTGTAAATCATAGTAAATCTTCAAATTATGATTTTGTTGATTTCACTTGCGGTGAAATTATTATATAAAGATTATATTAAAATTATATATAAAGATTTTAATAGAACCTATATACGAAAGTTGACATATAGAATCTTCATATATTTTCTATAGTTAATGTGAATTTATTAAATTAATTTCTGATTAAAGGGAGTGTTTATTAATAGTAAGTTGTAAATCATAAAATGATGATTTTGTTGATTTCACTTGCGGTGAAATTATTATATAAAGATTATATTAAAATTATATATAAAGATTTTTATAGAATCTATATACGAAAGTTGACATATAGAATCTTCATATATTTTCTATAGTCAATGTGAATTTCTTAAATTAATTTCTGATTAAAGGGAGTGTTTATTAATAATAAGTTGTAAATCGTAGTAAATCCTAAAATTATGATTTTGTTGATTTCACTTGTGATGAAATTATTATATAAAGATTTTTATAGAATCTATATACGAAAGTTGACATATAGAATTTTCATATATTTTCTATAGTCAATGTGAATTTATTAAATTAATTTCCGATTAAAGGGAGTGTTTATTAATAATAAGTTGTAAATCGTAGTAAATCCTAAAATTATGATTTTGTTGATTTCACTTGCGGTGAAATTATTATATAAAGATTATATTAAAATTATATATAAAGATTTTTATAAAATCTATATACGAAAGTTGACATATAGAATCTTCATATATTTTCTATAGTCAATGTGAATTTATAAAATTAATTTCTGATTAAAGGGAGTGTTTATTAATAGTAAGTTGTAAATCATAGTAAATCCTAAAATTATAATTTTGTTGATTTCACTTGCGGTGAAATTATTATATAAAGATTATATTAAAATTATATATAAAGATTTTTATAAAATCTATATACGAAAGTTGACATATAGAATCTTCATATATTTTCTATAGTCAATGTGAATTTATAAAATTAATTTCTGATTAAAGGGAGTGTTTATTAATAGTAAGTTGTAAATCATAGTAAATCCTAAGATTATAATTTTGTTGATTTCACTTGCGGTGAAATTATTACATAAAGATTATATTAAAATTATATATAAAGATTTTTATAAAATCTATATACGAAAGTTGACATATAGAATCTTCATATATTTTCTATAGTCAATGTGAATTTATAAAATTAATTTCTGATTAAAGGGAGTGTTTATTAATAGTAAGTTGTAAATCATAGTAAATCCTAAAATTATGATTTTGTTGATTTCACTTGCGGTGAAATTATTGTATAATGATTATATTAAAATTATATATAAAGATTTTTATAGAGTCTATATACGAAAGTTGACATATAGAATCTTCATATATTTTCTATAGTCAATGTGAATTTATAAAATTAATTTTCGATTAAAGGGAGTGTTTATTAATAATAAGATGTAAATCGTAGTAAATCCTAAAATTATGATTTTGTTCATTTCACTTGCGGTGAAATTATTATATAAAGATTATATTAAAATGATATATAAAGATTTATATACAATCTATATACAATAGTGGACATCTTCATATATTTTCTATAGTCAATATGAACTTATAAAATCAATATCTATATAAAAATATATTAGCTTTTATATTATAAAAAAATATTTTAAATATACTTTTATATATTATTTATTATTTATATTCATATAAAAACAAATATAAAAATAATATTTGTTTTTTAAAAAACCAATATTTTTTTATATATTATATATTATAGCTTATATCCGAATAAAAAAATGGGCATATAAAAATGATGATTTCCATTACAATTTTGTAATTTCTATTCGTAAAAAAAAGTCCTAATTTCATGTAATTACCACGTGTGTGAATCTTAAAGAATTTATTGTTTGAATATACAAACTTGATGAACGAGATTGTAAAAATAGGTAGAATCTTCGCCGAAATTAATTAAGTGACAATTATTAAGTATTGGATTCTGTATGATTAAATAGAGGTTCGTGAAAAAAAGGCAGCTAGGAGGAAGATTAAACCACGGAATAAACGCACAATCTCGCCGAGGGAGTTTCACTTAATTCGGACGAAAATGAAGAAAAAAAAAAATTCTTTATTGAAAAAAAAAAAAAATTGAATTCCTCGCATTATAGACGAGAAAAACGTGCGAGACGACGTGGTGTCGATATCGAAGGAGCTAGAAGAGAAAAAAACTGAAAAAGAGGAGATTTTCTCGACTCCAACTTCTGGGCAAAATGGTCTATGTAATTTCGTTCGAGTCGAGAAGCGAGAAGACAGTCGAGCACGAGAAACCACTTGGAAAAAAAATAAAATAAAAAATTCGTTCCTACTATAATTCCGTTTGAGTGCACGAGGACTTATCGAAGCGCATAGCTGTTGGTCCACCGAACTGAATGAAAGCGTGAGCGAGGATAGCCCGGAAATTGTAGAACGGGACAGAGAGGCTAGATTAAAAGAGAGTAGAAAGGGGGGGGGGGGGGGAATGGCAGCGAAGAAAGAAAGCAGAAAGAATGAGAGGAGGAAAAGTATAGGGAGTTGAAGGAGGAGAAACCTAATGAGACAGTGGAGGGTAAACCGCACGGCTTCTCGGGATAATGTTTACCTGGTACGTATTAGGGACTTGGCTGCTGATTTATCTTATGAGGTTCAGGGCTGAGGCTTTCATTCGCACGACGCGTGAGGTTGTAGATAGGACAGGTAGCATTGCAATAGTTGGTGTGTTTGAGCGACCGACTATGTCAGTTTGAACAGAGCAAACAAACGGTTCAAACCAAATATGCTAAGGAAAAAAAAACGAGAGTTATCTCAATTATACTGGTAAATTTGAGCAAACGGAAAGGTAAATCATTATACGGTAATGGAAACTCGGAATGACAATATGCTGGGCACGAATGTGGATTTATATCGATTGTAGCGGTGGAGGATTATTAAGGGGAGGGAGTCAGGTCAAAAAAATTGATTTTGGAAATTCAATAGGGTAGAAGTACCGGTTGTGGCCACTTCAAGAATTTTCCCATTTTCAAGTACTTGTGATTGGGACTAAATATCATAAAACTCTTTTGGACCTATACTTTTAATATCTGAGAAGAATATAATTTCAGATTTCTAGCATTAAAATCTTCATATGTGTCGAGAAAACACTGGAAAATAGAAAAAAAGTAGGAGCTTAGCCATTTCACCAGTTCTGGCCACCTGAATGTCCAATGAAGTGTTTTTGGCGTCCAGTTTTATATTAGAAAAAATCATAATTTTGATCCGATTATGATGAGCAATAGCTCATTTTATTTATTAAAAGATGCTTCATTGATTGACTGCAGATATTTTTCCGCAGTATCCTTCTTAATACCATTACAACCGTTTCTTTAACTAACTTAAGCTAACATTAAACGTCCATATATTTGTAACTTTTGAACAACTAATATGAATAAAGAACCTGTCCATTTAATCGACAAAGTATCTTTCAATAAACAAATTGAGCTATTGTTCGTCATAATCGGGTCAATATTAGGTTTTTTTCTAATATAAAACTGAAAGACAAAAACCTCATATCGGGCATTTTTTGTATATCAATGTATTTTCTTTTCAAACCATGTCTGTGGATGTATTTATTTATTAAGAACACATACTGAGGTGCTCTTCGGACCAGACGATAGAACTATTCATATTTGTATAAATGCAATTTAAAAATTAGCACTGATTTGTCTAACACGTAGTAGAACGACTAGGGCAGAAGTACCGGTTGTGGCCACTTTAAGAATTTTCCCATTTTCAAGTACTTGTGATTGGGACCAAATATCATAAAACTGTTTTGGACCTATACTTTTAATATCTGAGAAGAATATAATTTCAGATTTCTAGCATTAAAATCTTCATATGTGTCGAGAAAACACTGGAAAATAGAAAAAAAGTAGGAGCTTAGCCATTTCACCAGTTCTGGCCACCTATGCACCGGTTTTGGCTATGCTTAAAATTAGAATAACTCAATATTCATTGCACTTGAAACATTTTTAAGGTGTGTTTAATAAATCAAAATCGTATTCTTATGAAAGCATCCAATTCCTCTACACGAAAATGTCTTTAAAGCACAGATACCATCTGTGAATCTATCTAACCTTTTTTGACATTCGTCTCCTTCGTTTTGCACTTTTTCGTAGCAGCTTTCTTTGTCACAAATAGACATACATTATACTAATGTTTTACTCTTTACACTTTTATCTTTATTTTTACCAGAGTTCTTTCCGAAAGTAGATTTTCGCATTGCATAATGATGGGAATCTTCAACATGAAAGGTGTTCCACCGTTTTACCTTCTTTTTTACTATACATTTCTAAGGATATATTTTTCATAGCGTTTTTTTGTTTTTTTGTTTCTTCTTTACGAATTTATGAATTAATTGTGTAATAATTAACGAAAAATTAATGATTATATTATCATGGCCATATCCGGGGCAACATGCTTATTCCATGTACCAGTTGTGGCCATCGTATTTTTTATAAATGTATAGCTTTATTTCAAACTTTTAGTACATCAACATTTGCAGTGATGACTCTTAAGATTGATATGTGCAAAGCTGCATACAATTCGCCAACTATACAATCCGAATATATATCTAGAGCTTTCGTCAAAATCTTGTCGAATTCCGTAAGGAGATGAGAATTTGATGAATCAGCTGATGATACTTTAATTACTGATACAGTACTTTTTGTAATGGAGACGAACGGACGTCAAAATAATGATAAATGTTTCTAAAATACACAACGTTATGAAAAATTATGATTAAATACAGGTACAGAATTAAAATAGCCACGAAAAACGTATGTAAGTGTTGGGGTGGCCACAACCGGTACTTATCCCGTGAAGAAATCTTATCAGGGTTCTTCCAAGGCCCCGATTAATATTCCCTAATTTTCTTAGGAGCCTTATGTGGAAGCCTCTTAGGGTTTCGCAAATGATGGTCACGGTTTTTTCTTCGGGACCTTTAAAGGCTAAATGCTAGGGGCCTTTAAAGGCAAAAAAATGAGGACCTTTTAAGGCTGCCCTATTAAGTCCTTACTAAAATAATTAAGTAATTTAATTTAAAAATATATATTTGTTATTATTTAGTTGAGGAATGCTGCACTTTTAATTAGATATTTCGTCTTTCTCTACACGATGGTACATAGTAATCGCTGAAAAAACATATTACATTTTTTTTTTACATTGACGGGAATTGAACCTAGAACCCTCCGGGTGGTGTAGTTGCGCTGCGCCTTAGCTCTCTTGGCCATTCAAATCATACGAATATGCAATTTTTTCTGTCTATTTGAATGACTGTAATATGAAATATGAAATAAAATTAATGTAATATAGTCAGAACTTGATAGATTTACATGACTGCTTCTCATGTGTAAAAATAAAAGCACATTCAGTTATTTTTTTACAGAAATTGGTTATATCGAATAGGGTACATTGTATCGTTGTTGTCATCTATAATTATATTCCCCAAAATTGCTTGTTTTATCGTTTGCGCGAATTAGTTCGTTTGTATCTAGGTGCGTGACTCTCTGACTGACCTGAGGGCCAGTATTAGAATGGGTGACCACCTGGCTGACTTTGACGTTGATTAGTTGGATAGGTGACCACCAATTTTGCCATGGAAACCTCGGATTGCCATATAAGATCCTCATCTGGCAAATTTATTATTGATTTGTTTACTTTATGCCATGGTTAAGCCTGACTGGGCCTTTAATTAATTAACTTATCAAGCCCTTATTAAACTTCGCGGTGGCAACCTAGAATTGCCTTATGAGGCCCCTTACATGGTGAAACTATTATTGATTTATTTACTTGGTGCCATGATTAAGCCTGACTGGGCCCTTAATTCATTGCCCTAATATAGCCCCATTAAATATCGGCATGAAACCCTACAGTTTCCTTAGTAGGTCCCTAATTGGGAGTGATATGGAACTCCCTTTTATGGTGTCCACATTAAAACCCGATAGGGCCCTGTGTTATCTTAGGGCAACCCTAATATTTTTCTTCACGGGATACCCTAGTAAATTATATGACGAATGAGGGAATATATAGGGAATGAACGTTTTTATCTTATTAGAAGTATTGAAAAGTTAATTCTTATTTTATAAAAGTATTAAAAACCTGTGTATATCATCTTTCCACGAATTTTTCTGTCGCTGTCAAACGCAATTTCATTAACCAATTATCTTGTACTGTAAATTTGAAACCAAATTAGTTAACGAAACAAGTTAAGGTAAACGCCCCAATAGCCGGCCATCTTAGAGAACAGGAAACTGTAAAGTTATATTTCTTATATTAAAATGACCTTTCTATAATTGTAACTATAACTAATGCAAAGCTTAGCTTTTCTACTTTTCGAAAAGTATCCATTAATTCATGTCAGGGGTATAGTTTTTTGTTAAAGTTAGGAAAGAATTGAGAAAGTCGATGGACTAGTACCCGACCACCGATTTCAGGTAATGTCTAAATACCCGACCAAGCATGCCCCTATACGCAACCACCCGCCGATACGAGGCTATGCGATTCGTTGAAACTTCATTTTATTTCTTAAATTACACGCAACGTTTGGGATAATTTATGATAAATAATAACTAATAAAAAGGTTCACCGTGACGTGCAACCGGCATCAAATTGCCATAGAGGTTATGTTCGCTGAGTTTGTGTTGTCCGGGAATAGGCCGCGGTTGGATATCGGTACAGCAAACTGCGAATGCGCCCCAATAGCCAACCATGGAAATTGACGACTTAGCAGTGGTTTTTCGCAAATTTTAATGGAAGATTTATAAAGTCTTTTTATTCGCGAATACCACAAGCCACGAATTATTGTGGAAATCGTGAAAATAACAGCGTCATAAGCTTAACAACGTTACGCCAATTCTTAACCAACTGGCTAAAAGATATGCGCCGATCCTCTGAGCGGCGTCTGCAGTGCACAATATCTTTAAAAAACGTCAACAAAAAAATTAATGACTATTTTTATTACTGGCCTATGCAGACATAAAGAATTGCAAAAATGGTAGCACTAGTTATTTATTGATTTCATATTCATAATTTCTTAATTTTAGTCAATATTTGTGTCAGTGGTTGGAGACTGGTACATGGTTGGGTACCGGGGCGTTTACCTTACTTATCTCAATTACAAATGTAAATTTGGTCAAATGCAAAGATAAATCATTATATGATAATGGAGACTAGAAATGGCAATACGCAAAGTCCAGAATTCAGGTGTATATCGATGGTAGCGCTGGAAGATTATTGAATATTCACGATTCTATTTCACGAATTAATGAAATTTGACAATTTTACGAAAAAAGCTAATTATCTTAATTACACTTGTAAATTTGGGCAAATGCAAAGGTAAATCATTATGTGGTAATGGAGACTAGAATTGGCAATACGTTAGTTCCGAATTCATGTGTATATCGATAGTAGCGGTGGAGGATTACTAAATATTCAATTTGAAAAGAGAATTTGCAAAGGAGAATTATATTAAGAAAAATATGTTATTGTATGACTGAAATGAAGAATTTTTCTGTCTTTGTTAAAATCATTTTGATCAATCAATTTTCTTGTAATTTATATTTGTAGCTAAATTCCTTGACAAAAATAAGCGAATTGTCCCAATTACACTGGTGAATTTGAACAAACGGAATAGTAAATCAATATACGGTAACGGAGACTCGAAATGGCAATACGCAAGCAATGAAATCGTATTACTAGTGATGATGTAGGATTATTAAATATTCATTTCGAAGAGATGCACAGCGCTTTGAGAGGTTATAGGATCTACAAGGAGAATGTAAATAAGAAATATGGTACAAATATTTGGAACACAGAAAATAAACAATTTTCTGTCGCTGTGAAAACCAATTTTATCAATTAATTTCGTCATAAGACAAATTTGTAATTACGAAAATAGTCATAAAGACTAATTAAACAGTTTTCAGGTTTACCGTCATGTATTTATTGTAAAAATTTAGTCTTTCGATATTCGAGTACTCATTTTGCATACCAATAAAATATTTAACAAAATTGAACATTTTGATAAAATATAAATTCTTTGATAATACTTTGAAATTGAAGAAACTTCATGTTCTTAGTTGACTTAAAGACTTGAGGGATCTTTCCAGAGTGAAAAAAAAATCGATTTTTTTAATCGATTTTTTTTAATATAGCCAATCGCATACTAATTAATAATCCTTTGGGGGTTTTTTTAGATCAAATTTGCGACCCGTACACCGAGAGAAAAGATTTCGGTGGATTGATTTTTTTTCATTGATTTCAACGAAATATTTCTTTGATTTCAATGAAATAGTGCATTTGAATTTCAAAGAGAACATTTCATTGCCTGTAAATAAAGATTTACTTAGTGAGCATATAATAAAGAAACAGTTTCATTGTTTTAAAGAGACATTTTCATTCTTTCGAAGAAATGTTTTCATTGATCTCTGTCTCGCACCTAACCTCGCTTTTTTTGTTTTCCGGTTCTCCAGAACGAACGGCTTCGAGTTTCGAGGAGCCAGACGCTTAGCCTATTTCTGCCGTATTTTCTTACATACTCACCAAATTTGAGCTTTATCTGCCGCGTACTTCAGGAAAAAATAGGTTTCGAAATTTTGAGGTGGTAAGAAGAAGGTTTCATTGAATCAGAGACGATATATTTGAAATCAATGAAAAAGGTTCATTGGTTTAAAGAAATGTTTCTTTGAATAAATTTCACTACTTTTCATTGAGTTTGAGATCATTCAAAGAAAAGATAGTATTGAAATTCAAGTATTTCATTCAATTGGCAAAGATTTCCGTGAATCAATGAAACTTTATCTCTCGGTGTAGGATGTCCACCATGAGGCTATCTTTTTTATCAACATTATTTTCAACAACAAAAAAAAAATATTTCAACAATAAAAATTGTCTTATAAAAAATCATTTTCTGTAATTCATGATTACCTTAATATGTCATAAAAATTTCAGTTTGATCGGCATGTAGTAACCGTCCGAAAAAAAATCGTGAATACAGGCTATTTTTCGGGCAGTCACACTGGAAAGATCTCTTACGGTAGTTCTGTCGTAAAGGCAATCCAAACTCATATGCATGAATTTTTGACATGTTGCAACTTAGCTATTCAATTTTACTTGTACAAAATCTTGAAGGCTTTTACCGAGTATTTGAATGAACAATTAAAATTTGAAAATCGATCTTTTTACACGGGGCTTACGGGAGGGCTGGAAAAATTGATCTTTAAATCGAAAATTAACATACTTAGATCAAAGATAGAGAAAAAATAAAAAGTACTACGGATTCGCAAATCATTCAGGAATCGATGCATCATGAAAAAAGGTGAAGTCTCCGGAATAATGTTTAATTGAACCAAGGTCAAAGTGCACGATACCGGGCCAAATGACGTTTCCTAACCTAATTATCGTAAAAATGAAGTCAAATTCGCACTAAACATATCAACTATTTACAAATAATCGTTTTAATTTGATGACGACAATTTCGAAGGATTCTCGATTATTTTTTATATTATTATTGAGGCAGTCAAAGTGATGCGTATGATTATTTTTTAATGTCATATAGACTCTGAGATTTATGACTCCGGCGTACCGACAGAACTACCTTAAGGTAGTTCTGTCGTGAAGGCAATCCAAACTCATATGCATGAATTTTTGACATGTTGTAACTTAGCTATTCAATTTTACTTGTACAAAATCTTGAAGGCTTTTACCGAGTATTTGAATGAACAATTAAAATTTGAAAATCGATCTTTTTACACGGCGCTTACGGGAGGGTTGGAAAAATTGATCTTTAAATCGAAAATTAACATACTTAGATCAAAGATAGAGAAAAAATAAAAAGTACTACGGATTCGCAAATCATTCAGGAATTGATGCATCATGAAAAAAGGTGAAGTCTCCGGAATAATGTTTAATTGAACCAAGGTCAAAGTGCACGATACCGGGCCAAATGACGTTTCCTAACCTAATTATCGTAAAAATGAAGTCAAATTCGCACTAAACATATCAACTATTTACAAATAATCGTTTTAATTTGATGACGACAATTTCGAAGGATTCTCGATTATTTTTAATATTATTATTGAGGCAGTCAAAGTGATGCGTATGATTATTTTTTAATGTCATATAGACTCTGAGATTTATGACTCCGGCGTACCGACAGAACTACCTTAAATAGGCTAAATTTTGTGGCAATTCCAGAAAAACTGTTTTTAAATAATTTTTCAATAAAGTCTATTTTTTTAACCTTTACTCGCTCGAATTAACTGAAACTCCCTCAGAGAGTTCGTGCGTTTCTTCCATCGTTTAATCTTCCTCCTCGCTGTCTTTTCCCCATCGCCCTCTTTTTACGCCCTCCAGGGAGAGACGAGCGGTGTGCGCATGGACATTAACCGGGTTCTCGTGAATTTTGGCCGTTATGAAAATCGGATAGGTGAACGACTCCCACGGGAAGAATGCGGAACGCTGCTGCGCTCTCTGCGCCGGCTGTATAACGTTGGCTATGTATAGTCTGGCTGGTTTGGTCCATAGTCGGACGTTAGTTCTCGCTCATACAGCTTCCTCTAAATAATACTCAACGAAGCGTCAAGACAAACAACAGGAGCCACGTCTTTTCCGGAAGCAACTGTAAAGTTCCCACCGTATCTCATCCTTCTAAAAGACGATAATGAATTCCGTGTACACGCTAATATAGGTAGACTAATAATAACAGCCGGAAGGTTATCCGCATCGTTGCTCCAATTAAATTCAAACAAAAACACCTGCCCGACTCGGCAACAATTTTAATAATTATCGTTAAGCTCCAACGGGAAAACCTTATAATAACCGATAATTAAAAAGCTTCCAATTTTTATGTCGGAGATAATGCGGCACAAGGTCGACGGTAAGCCGTCTGGTGTCCTTATTAAATTTCACCGAAAACAGACAATTTTAAGGGGTGCTCGGGTCTGCTCGGTAAAAAAAAATATTAATCCTTATTTCGAGGCTCTGTTTTCCAAGTGAACGACGAAATTATATTATTTGAGAATTTTTGTATTCGTTTATTATCATTTGGATATGAAGATTCTAATTTTATTTCATTAAGGGGTGACACCAGTTTAGGATTTTGGAAAAATCGATTTTTTTTTTTGGCTTAAACAATACTTTAGCGATCATAAAAAAAACAATATGCAGATGGTTCTATAGTGAAATTTTTTTTTTAGGTTCTATTACGAAATCGAAAATTATTGAAAAATTGAAAATTATCAGCAATTATATTTTAGGACAGTTATATTAATAAGACTTTGAAGTAGAAGAAGGCGTTGGTTATCATTTTTTGAATTTTTTAACAATGTTCTCCGCTGTATCGCAAACTGTTGTGTGCAAAAAATGCAAATCTGATGTGACATTCACCGAATCTGGTAAGTGCTCGTAAAACTTTAAACGCGGTGTTTTCGAAACTGTTTTTTTCAAACTAGGCGGACAGATTATTCAAAAACGGTTGCATGGATTCGTTTCATATTTTGACTGTACCTTCACAATAACATTCTCGCTGGTAGTACGTAGCGGTTTTTTTATTTGGCGTAAACTTTCTTTTTTGTAAATGATTTGCTGCCAATTTTTTCTTTAAATTCAAAACTTTTTTTTCAATGTGCATCATTTTTTATAAATTTGATTTGAAAAAAAACCCCTACGTACTACCAAGCGTAATAATGTGTACTTTGAGAAAAACTTTGGTTTTTTGGTCTAGGTTTTTTAATTTGGCGTAAACTTTCTTTTTTGTAAATGATTTGCTGCCAATTTTTTCTTTAAATTCAAAACTTTTTTTTTCAAATGTGCACCATTTTTTATAAATTTGATTTGAAAAAAATCCCTGCGTACTACCAAGCGTAATAATTCGTACTTTGAAAAAAACTTTGGTTTTTTGGTCCAGGGTTCAACATGTACGAGAATTATTTTTCAGATTACTTTAAGAAAAAAATCTAAACCCTGTTTTTACAAGTTGAAATTATAGATAGGAAAAGCATTGGTTCAATCAATCGTTTAAGAAGTAACCACCATCCTCTGAGATTTAGTTTAAGGTAGTTCTGTCGGTACGCCGGAGTCATAAATCTCAGAGTCTATATGACATTAAAAAAAAGATGCAAAGTAGAACCTTGCACATTGCTTCCTCATTATTTTTCGCTTTTTACAAAGCTCCCTCTGTGAGGAAGCAGTATGTTATTCAATTTTGGCTTCCTCATAGAGGAAGCTTTGTAAAAAGCGAAAAATAATGAGGAAGCAATGTGCAAGGTTCTACTTTGCATCTTTTTTTTTATACCTTGTGTCTCTTTTGCAGAGGTGTTTTATACAGCTATAAATCACCTCTGCAAACACCGTTACATCTAATTTTGATTAGATACAAATTTTTGTCGTACTTTCTCAACTTTTCCGGAAGTTATAGCGAAAATCTACATTTTTTTTTAAATGAAAAATGGTGTAAAATCCGAACGACTTTACCGATCATCACCAAATTTGGTACATGGCATTTCTGAATGTTATTTTTCGTCTGTACAAAATTTCTGTTCATTTTTTGAAATTCGACGTAATTTAGATCAAAATCTATTTTTTTCGAAAAATTCAAAATTCTATAAAATCCGAACCGCTTTACCGATTTCGTCGAAATTCAATACCATACAACATTGAACGTATCTTCAGTTATGAAGAACTATTTAGCCAAATCGGCGAACTTTTACGAAAGTTAGAGCGACCACGCCCTTTTTTCAACAAATTAAAATCAACATAAAATCTTAATGACTTCACATATTTTGGCAAAAATCACAACATTCAAAGAGGGGCAGCTACTCTACTTGCGTGCCAAATTTGAGCCGGATCGCTCGAACGGTTACCGAGTGAGAGGAGATTGAATTTTCGAAGCCCAGCACACACACACACACACACACATACATACATACGGACATTTTTTCTAAACCACTTTTCTCGACGTTTTAGGAGATTCTAAGCATACTGACATGAAAATCTCGAAAAAAAAAAATTTCATGAAAACAAAGCTTCCTCTATGGGGAAGCAAAATAATCATACGGATTACTTTGACTGCCTCAATAATAATATCAATAATAATCGAGAATCTTTCGAAATTATCGTAATTAAATTAAAACGATTATTTGTAAATAGTTGATATGTTTAGTGCGGATTTGACTTCATTTTTACGATAATTAGGTTAGAAAACGTCATTTGGCCCGGTATCGTGCCCTTTGACCTTGGTTCAATTAAACATTATTCCGGAGACTTCACCTTTTTTCATGACGCATCAATTCCTGAATAAATTGCGAATCCGTAGTACTTTTTATTTTTTCTCTATCTTTGATCTAAGTATGTTAATTTTCGATTTAAAGATCAATTTTTCCAGCCCTCCCATGAGCGCCGTGTAGAAAGATCGATTTTCATGTTTTAATTGTTCATTCAAATACTCGGTAAAAGCCTTCGAGATTTTATGCAAGTAAAATTGAATATCTAAATTACAACATGTCAAAAATTCATGCATATGAGTTTGGATTGCCTTCACGACAGAACTACCTTAAGGGGATGCTGGAGTAGATTTTTTTGCCGACTTTGGTGGGCAAGTTTTTCGATCAGGACACAGGTGGCGCCGACGTAGTCTGTTTACTTTTGGCAAAAGATACTGAATCTCCCGAAAAGCAATATGGCCGCGCACGATATGTCAGCTGACCTTTGCCGTAAGATTTAATAGTTTCTGGAATTTAGATGTGTAAAATCAAACCGGACCTCAATTCTGAGATGATTTCTGAATATTCGAAAACCATCAGAATGTCAAATACACAAGCCAAATCCATGTATAGTGTATACTACGGACACATTGCAAAGGCTCGGAGCTTTTGCCAAAAGAAAACAGACTACATCGGCGCCACTTGTGTTCCAATCGGGAAACTTCATTCGCGCTCTTCTTGACCCACTCTGATCGCGAACAGACTACGTGAACGTAGTCTGGGTTTTGCGTGGATTCCTTTTGTGTAATTGACTTTTCGACGCTCGTAGAATATTCAGAGAACGCTAAAGAATGGACGTACATTTCGATTTAACGTATGTGAGTTCCAGAATCTTTTATATCTTACCAAACAAGCGAGCTGTCAAACCCTGGCGGCCATTTTGATTTCGGGAGGTTTAGTAATATACGATTTTTTTCATTTATTGTACGTTTTCACCAAATATTCGAATGTACGTCCTCTCGTTTATGTTGATATTACAACCGTGTACAATTTGAAGCATGTGCGTAGTGTATTAATGAAGAATAATCAAAACTACGAAAAAGCCTGTTTGTAATAAAATGTACTCCAGCATCCCCTTAAGTCGTTTTTATATTGTCCCACTTGCCACTTGTGAATGTGGGACTTCTGATGAAACGGCTAATTACGTGTTTTAGCGGTGTCTCAGATTAGACACACCAAGAAATGATCTTTTTTTCTTTCTGACAAAGTGTCATTTGGTCCCACCATATTGCACCGAACCCTTTCTCAACTAGATGAATTACAAGGTAATTAATAGCAAATCCGTATATTAATATTCCGGTATCGGTAAAATTAATATTCCAATCCAAAATTAAAAAAAAACTTTCAACAAATTCCTTCAGGGGTTGAAAAAGAATTCTAAATTACTGTAAAAAAGTTGCCTCTTAGATGGAGGATCCTTAATAAGAGCCATAAAATGATGGTAAAAATATTTTAAAGTTCACAAATTATGTCGCTGCAGGTCCACATTTCTTTCTTTTTTTCATGTTCTCGCGATAAGTTTTTTTTTTAACGACGTAAAGTCGATGTACACGAGCCATTCCGACAAATCTAAGCACACTCGAAAACCTACGGAGTAGTATTGCAGGTCATTCATGCAGAGATCGTTATAATGAGCCCGACAAAATATACACCGCTATTTCCCCAAAGTACAGTGTGTATGTTCCTAAAGAGTGAGTTGACGGTGAGGGTCGGCCACTTTGAGCCGGACTACGGGCGTCCCACTTCATCTCAATCCAGCCCTTTTCAACCCCTTTTGCCGGTGGAGCTTTTTCACCGTTCCAACTCTTCGCTCTCGCAATTTTCATCTCTCTTCGCAATATTCCTCTCCTCTCAAACTATACACTCTCCGTTCTCCGAAGCACGGAATCCGTAGAAGTGCACGTACCAGTTTGAACGTGACGCGAACGCGAATTATGGAAAATTCATGCAAAACACACAACTCGATAACGCACTCGGCCGACGTTGGGTCTGAAGCTCCCTCGGCACCCAAAAGCCAATTCATAGCTTGCGGTGAGTGTGAGCAAGAGAGAAAACGAAAGCGCACAGCTATTCGGCGTTCCGGCACTACCCCAAATTTGATATTTGCGCGTTTATACGTGCAATTTGTCACCAAGCAATTCTATTTATAGGCGAGTTCGTTGAACGGCTCTATGCACCGCCTCTTATCGTATCTAGCTATGGCATAAAATTGCAGCTCACCCCAAAAAGCATGAGCCACACTAAATCCACGAGAAAGAAATATTTTAGAAACAGCCAACAGCGAACGATGCTTCGGTGGTTTCATATTCGAATTGCGTCTATCGTGATGAGAGAGAAACAAAGGCATATAGGAAAAGAGGGAGATTCTGACACACAGTGGAACAAGTATCTTGGATGAAGGGTGAGCGCTCACATCCTGCACAATGGGAAAAACCCCTCATTCGAACGTGTTAGAAAAGATTGGAAGTTTTTATACATAAACTCGTCATCGAAATTTAATATACAATTGTGGTCTAAAATCCATGTACTTTTCCAGTAAAATTAAAGCAAATTAAAAAGAAGAAAAAGAAAAAAAGAAGAATAAAAAAATTGAATGTGCTGTACCATACATTAATTTTACATTACACTTGTATACTAAATTTAATATACTAGTTTATGAATACAAACTTCCAGTAAAAGTACATTAAATTTCAAGTACATTTTTCTTACAGTGTAAGGAACCTGAGATATCCCGTTAAATTCGTCAATCTGCTTTCTCGAACTACAGTGAAAACTTCTTTCCAGTTTCTCACATTATGTGGTTCTTTTTGTAGAACACGCATTTTTAGTCAGTTTGTTTTCACAACATTGTAAGATCAAATTTGATTTTTTAACTTTGCTTCCTCATAGAGGAATCTTTGATTTCATAAGCATTTTTTTTTTCGAGATTTCCATGTCAGTATACTCAGAATGGTTCAAAACATCGAGAAAAGTGGTTTAGAAAAAATGTCAGTGTGTGCGTGTGTGTGTGCGTGTGCGTGTGCGTGTGCGTGTGCGCGTGCGCGTGCGCGAGCGTGTGCGTGTGCGTGTGCGCGTGCGCGTGCGCGTGAGTGTGCGTGTGCGCGTGCGCGTGCGTGTGCGTGTGCGTGTGCGTGTGCGTGTGCGTATGCGCGTGCGCGTGCGCGTGCGCGTGCGCGTGCGCGTGCGTGTGCGCGTGCGTGTGCGCGTGCGTGTGCGCGTGCGTGTGCGTGTGCGCGTGCGTGTGCGCGTGCGTGTGCGCGTGCGCGTGCGCGTGCGTGTGCGTGTGCGTGTGCGTGTGCGTGTGCGTGTGCGTGTGCGTGTGCGTGTGCGTGTGCGTGTGCGTGTGCGTGTGCGTGTGCGTGTGCGTGTGCGTGTGCGTGTGCGTGTGCGTGTGCGTGTGCGTGTGCGTGTGCGTGTGCGTGTGCGTGTGCGTGTGCGGGTGCGTGTGCGTGTGCGTGTGCGTGTGCGTGTGCGTGTGCGTGTGCGTGTGCGTGTGCGTGTGCGTGTGCGTGTGCGTGTGCGTGTGCGTATGCGCGTGCGCGTGCGCGTGCGCGTGCGCGTGCGCGTGCGCGTGCGCGTGCGCGTGCGCGTGCGCGTGCGTGTGCGCGTGCGCGTGCGTGTGCGTGTGCGTGTGCGTGTGCGTGTGCGTGTGCGTGTGCGTGTGCGTGTGCGTGTGCGTGTGCGTGTGCGTGTGCGTGTGCGTGTGCGTGTGCGTGTGCGTGTGCGTGTGCGTGTGCGTGTGCGTGTGCGTGTGCGTGTGCGTGTGCGTGTGCGTGTGCGTGTGCGTGTGCGTGTGCGTGTGCGTGTGCGTGTGCGTGTGCGTGTGCGTGTGCGTGTGCGTGTGCGTGTGCGTGTGCGTGTGCGTGTGCGTGTGCGTGTGCGTGTGCGTGTGCGTGTGCGTGTGCGTGTGCGTGTGCGTGTGCGTGTGCGTGTGCGTGTGCGTGTGCGTGTGCGTGTGCGTGTGCGTGCGTGCGTGCGTGTGTGTGTGTGTGTGTGTTACACGCTCCAAAAATGAAAACTTTTATAACTCGGGACAGTTACAGTCTACATTGCGTTTGTGTAGTCTATATTGCGAAGAGTAGCGATTTATGTAGTATAAACTAGCCATATCTTTGCATCCCTATGAAATTTCGGAAAACACCGGATTCTATTGTGTTGTGCAGAAAAAAAAAACAGAGATAATAGAGTATTCGCGGGAGTCTCCGGACCGTTCGTCCTTATTATATTTTCACAAAGCTCGAGTGTGCGCTTATTTATCTATTTATTTAAAACAAAGATGCAAAGCAGAACCTTGCACATTGCTTCCGCATTATATTTCGCTTTTTACAAAGCTTCCTATGAGGAAGCCAAAATCAATTACATCAATTACAAAGGTTGCTTTGTATAAAACGAAATATAATGAGGAAGCAATGTGCAAGATTCTGCTTTGCATCCTTTTTTCTCATTGGTTATCCTAGCGGTAAGATGTTAAAAGCTGAGCAAGAGAGAAACTGAAAGCGCACAGCTATTCGGCACTACCCCAAATTTGATATTTGCGCGTTTATACGTAAAATTTGTCACCAAGCAATTCTATTTATAGGCGAGTTCGTTGAACGGCTCTATGCACCGCCTCTTATCGTATCTAGCTATGGCATAAAATTGCAGCTCACCCCAAAAGGCATGAGCCACACTAAACCCACGAGAAAGAAATATTTTAGGAACAGCCAACAACGAACGATGCTTCGGTGGTTTCATCTCCGGATTGCGTCTATCGTGATGAGAGAAAAAGAAAGGCATATAGGAAAAGAGGGAGATTCTGACACACTGTGGAACAAGCCGAGTATCTTGGATGAAGGGTGAGCGCACACACCCTGCACAACGGGAAAAACCCCTCGTATGACTGAACGACCAGATTCTTCGAAGATGGATGTTGGCGATTGGGTATGAGTCATAGACTCGTAGCTACCGATTGTACGGTTCGTTGGATTCGATCGACTTTTCCAACTCTACGAACACGCACACGGCCACCTCCCACCATGGCTATCTTTCTTTCTTTCGCTTGTGCCTCTCACTACTGTTGACAATCATACACTTTAGCTGGTCCGTTCTATGTGCTCTGGTAATATATGAGTGCTACTGTAATATATGAAACCCTCTTATGGCGCATTTGCAATCTTTGTAATCTGGATATTTCATCATACTGATACTATGTGCAAGTCGATAGTTTGTTATTGGATATTCTGGATGGAATTGAGAATTTTTCGGGTATGAATCATTCTTCATTGGCCGGCAAAAAAGCGGTAGGAAAAAATAGACAATATAGAAATTACAGTTTTGAAAAGTAAAAAAAATTGACAAATTTGACTAGGAGAAAAATATATTGGTTTTGTCTGCTTAATGAGCTTGAATAAAAAAGATATATATAGATATATATATTTGCAGTCAATTGTATTCTTTACCCTATCAAGAGATAAATTAAATTTTAATCTGTTCTTTGAGGATCGCAGAGATTTTTAGAAAAGATTTTTATTTTACTTATTACCTGAAAATCCTTTTTGCTTTCTTACAGTGGAAGCTTTGTTTTCATATCTTGTTGAATAGTTCTTCATAAGTGTAGATGCAATCAATGTTGTTTGTTATTGAATTTGACCGAAATCGGAAAAGTGGTTCGAGTTTTATGGAATTTATCGAAAACAATCGAGTTATTGCATTTAATTTTGAAAACTACTAACTAACGAGTCCAAATTTTGTACGCAAATGGAATAATATTTAGTGATACTATATATAGAATTTAGTGACGAGCTGTAGAAAGATTCAGATTTCCTGAAACTTTGAGTTTGTCCTAATTACCGCTAAATGTTAGTTTTCCAAATTCATATAAAACAAGGATGCAAAGTGAAACTTTGCACATTTTTCTCTTACTATTTTTCACTTTTTATGAAGCTTTCCCTATGGGAAAGCTAAAATCGATGAACATAATTCCTCATAGAGGTAAATTTGCCAAAAGTGAGAAATGATGAGGAAGTAATGTGCCTCGCGTTCTTTTTTTTGCTGACTCGCTTCCCTTAAATATTCAGTAGCACCTTAGTTCTACAGAACTTATATGCATACGCGGTGTTGCGCACAGAATTTTATTACACAGAGTCATTTGAGCACGACAAAATTGCAGATAACACAAATTGATCTCAGAGCAATTGCATAAAACTAACCTTAAAACGACAAAACTCTGCTGATAATCAATTGGACATACAATAGTCATTCACAGCCATAGACATCAAGACAAAATTTTGTGGAACAAAATACAACAAAACTTTACGCAATCGTGCAAAACGGTTTTGCTATGTCAGCAAATTTTTTGTGAAAATAGTGACAATTGCGTTATCTGGTAGACTAACAAAATATTTCGTTGGACTAACAAACAAATTTGTTGCCGATCAAAAATTTTTGTTAGCTTAGCAAAAAAAATTGTTTGCCCAGCAAAAAATGTTGTTAGTTTAGCAAAAAATATTGTTTGTCAGGCAAAAAATTTTGTTCGTTTAGCAATAAAAATTGTTTGTGAAGCAAAAAATTTTGTTAGTTTAGCAAAAAAATTGTGAGCCTAGTAAGAAAAATTGTTAGCCCAGCAAAAAATGTTGTTAGTTTAGCAAAAAACATTGTTTGTCAATTAAAAAAAATTGTTAGTTTAGCAAAAAATATTGTTTGTCAATCAAAAAAAATTGTTAGTTTAGCAAAAAAAATGGTTTGTCAATCAAAAAATTTTGTTAGTTTAGCAAAAAAAAATGGTTTGCCAATCAAAAAATTTTGTTAGTTTAGCAAAAAAATGGTGAGCCTAGTAAGAAAAGTTGTTAGCCCAGCAAAAAATGTTGTTAGTTTAGTAAAAAATATTGTTTGTCAATCAAAAAATTTTGTTAGTTTAGCAATAAAAATTGTTTGTCAATCAAAAAATTTTGTTCGTTTAGCAAAAAAATTGTGAGCCTAACAAGAAAAATTGTTAGGCCAGCAAAAAAAAAGAAATTGTTTAGCAGATAACGCATTGTTGTGACTATTTTAGCAAAAGACTTCCTGGCCTAGCAAAACTGTTTTCTTCATGCGCGATAGTTCAATGCCATATTTCTAAGTAATTGTTTTACATAGCGATATTGTATACGACCAACCTGCACACAAACCCATCCACACCCATGTGACATTCTTGCGTTTGCGCACATAAAAAATATGTATATTATAAGATATTTGTGTACAAATAGTTGTATTTTTTGCATACGTTTCTCATATGTCTTTGCGAAAATACGGACTATATTGAAAATATATATAAACGATCTACATGTAGTTAAAATTACACATATGTTACATATGTCACATATATTTATTTTCATGTGAATAGACTTGCGATCTCTATCGTCCTTGCGATTAGACTGCAAAATAGACATTCGACAAACTGAAAGGCATTATACCCACACCGAGAGAAAAAGTTTCATTGATTCACGGAAATCTTTGCCAGTGAAATGAAATACTTGAATTTCAATACTATCTTTTCTTTGAATGATCTCCACCTCAATGAAAAGTAGTGACATTGTTTCGAAGAAACATTTCTTTAAACCAATTAACCTTTCTCATTGATTTCAAAGATGTCGTCTCTGATTCAATGAAACCTTCTTCTTACCACCTCAAAATTTCAAAACCTATTTTTTCCTGAAGTACGCGGCAGATAAAGCTCAAATTTTGTGAGTATATAAGGAAGTATGGCAGAAATAGGCTAAGCTTCTGGCTCCTCGAAACTCGAAGCCGTTCGTTCGGGAGAACCGGAAAGCAAAAAAGTGAGGTTAGGTGCGAGAGAGAGATCAATGAAAACGTTTCTTTGAACCAATGAAAACGTCTCTTTAAAATAATAAAACTGTTTCTTTATTATATGTTCACTAAGTAAATCTTTATTTACAGGCAATGAAATGTTTTCTTTGAAATTCAAATGCACTATTTCATTGAAATCAAAGAAATATTTCGTTGAAATCAATGAAAAAAAAAATCAATCCACCCATTTCTTTGACGTCAATGAAATCTTTTCTCTCGGTGCACTCTCCGACTTACCAGCGATCGATTATTGCTCGTGTGGAAATGGATTTGTGTTGAATTTGGTCTATGTGCAGATAGATTTGGGGCAGATTAGTTTGTGTGCAGATGAGTTTATGTACAACTTCGTTGTATAGAACTATTGCTCGTAGAACTACTGTAGAACTAAGATTGATGTCTAAACCAGAATCGATTCAAAGATCCGAAATCGGTAGATTGACTGTAGCAAAATCTAAACTTAAGGTACAAAACCTACTGGTTCATGAATGATTAGTGGGACATTCACCTTATTGCGTATTGGATTGTCGAGTATTCAACTTTAGGGTCTCAAACTACTGCTCCGTAAAGTTTTATGGTATTCAAAGTTAACTGTCCGATATTCTGTCGTGATGGCTATATTCTGAACAATTACTATATGAGGCATTCTCTGTCAGTTCAGCCACTTTTTTTTCGACCCTCTCAGATCTATCACATAATTGGCCACATTTTAGTACCATTTAAAAGCACTCTTTGTGAATTTTTTCAGATTTTTTAATCCATCCATTTAGGAAATGTATATTTTTTTTGTCATTCATATAACTTCGATGGAGTAAATCTGACAAAAAAATCACATATACAAAAAAATGTTGTTTTTCAATTAACTTTGTATTGCAATATGCCTCATATTTTTATTCGTGTTGCAAAAGCTATTTACAGCAAAAAAAATGTTGCACAATTTTTTTTACTCATTCGGACACCTTCGATATCACTGCCAATTTTATACAAGTTACAGGGATATGTCAAAAGCATACCAAAAAATTGGCATAGTGGGCATCGACTATTTCAAGGAGGAAAAAAATATTTTCCAAAATTTTCGATCCAATAAATGGCTATAGGCACGAATAACTGTATGTAAACGCTGAAGGCCGTGTCGTCGTTACACGTCAAGTAGCTCAGTGGACCGATTATTTAAAGGAATAACAAAAAATAAGTGAAATAAAAAAATATATAAAAATAAAAAAACATTTAAATGAATTTAATTAATTTTCTTTCTTTTTTGAATCCTTCAAGTAGTCGATGCCCACTACACCAATTTTTTTGTAGGTTCTATATATGTCCCTACAGCTTATAAAAAATTGAGAGTAATATCGACGGTGTCCGAATGAATGAAAAAAATTGTTTAACATTTTTTTTTGCTGAATATCGCTTTTGTAACGCGAATAAAAATATGAGACCTATTGTATTACAAAGTTGAGTGAAAAACAACATTTTTTTATATATGCATTTTTTTTGTCAGACTTACTTCATTAAAGTTATATGAATAATTTAAAAAAATACATTTCCCAAATGGATTGTTTAAAAAATCTGAAAAAAATCACAAAGAGTGCTTTCAAGTGGTACTAAAATGTGTCCAATTATGGGATAGATCTGAGAGATTCGAAAAAAAAGTGGCTGAACTGACAGAAAATGCCTCATATGTCGAATTAATTATTAATCGACTTTCGTCGGTTTAAGGTTAATTGTGTACCGTTTCTTGTTGATCAATTCGTATATAGTACAGTTTATACATTACCAACATTTTTTTTCAACACATTCCTGTCAATTCTACAAAACTTTAAGCAAAATGAATGATGCCGAAACGAACAAAAAATAATTCGAGCGATTATTATACAATTTTTTATGGCAAATAGTATAATAGATAGTTAAGCTTGCATTTACAAATTCATTGTGAATGTGACTTTTTTCATTGTATTTTTACTGCACGTTTTTTAGGCCCAAGCTACAAATAGTTTAAATTTAAAAAAACGCCCAAATTTGGAGACAACAAAATTGACAGTTCAAGAAAGAAAGTAGCTGAACTGACAGAATGCTTCCTTTGAATAATTTTATTGATATTCTGTTATTTATTGCATTAAGAGATCTTTCCAGTGTGAACAAAAAATTTGTTCTTATCCATTAGTATATAGCCGATTGGTCTTAAGTACACAATTTAGGTATATGAAATTTCTACACTCGAAACTTTAAACGCGTTTTTCCCGAAACGACATTTTTCAAAACGGTGGACATTCTCCAGGGAACAGTTTTTAAGCGATCGTTTTCAAATTCTAAGAGAACATTCTTCACGCTACTCTCTATCGTGCTATGGAAGCTTTTTTTTTTTTTTTGAAATCTTCCCATTTTTTTAAAAGAAAAACTGTCGAAAAAACGGCTAAATTCGATACTTTTTGTTCAAAACGCCGCCATTTTGTCAATTTTGATTTAAAAAAAAAGCCTCCATAGCGCGATAGTTAATCGCATACTAACTAATAATCTTTTGAGTTTTTTTTTCAGATGAAATTTGCGACCCCTAGGATATCCACCATGAGGCTATCTTTTTTATCAACGTTATTTTCAACAATAAAAAAAAATATTTACACAATAAAAATCGTCTTATAAAAAATCATTTTCTGTCATTCATGATTACCTTAATATGTCATAAAAATTTCAGATTGATCGGCGTATAGTAACCGTCCGAAAAAAAATCGTGAAAACAGGCTATTTCTCGAGCCGTCACACTGGAAAGATCCCTTAAACTTTACAGAAACAGTTGCAAACATTTAGCACATTTGCTCTCGAATCTCTGTAATATACACGCTTAGGGTTGGTAGTTGCACTGAATTAACTGGTGTATTTGAGGATACGACTATATCAATTTGAACAAGGCAAACAAGTATTTGGAAGCGAATTTAGCAACGAAAAAGTAAGTTATCTCAATTACACCAGTAAATTTGTGCAAAGGTAAAGGTAAATAATTATACGGTAACGAAGAGTCGGAATTGCAATGCGCGGGCCATGAACTCTTGTGTATGTCGATCGCAGTGGTGGAGGATTATTAAACATTCACTTTGGAGAGATGCGCTACGCTTTGAAGGGGCGTAGGGTCCATAGGGAGCATGTAAAGGAGCCAATATGGATGCATGAGACATAAATTTCCAAAAAGGAGTCAGTGGGATGCATGACAATGAGAGAATTGCAAAAGGGCATTGTACGAAGAAAATGGGTTGACAAAGGAAAACGCGAAAGCTCGAAATTCCATGAGCTTTGACCGTGAGAAAAGAAGCAAAAAAAAATCCCTCTCGTCTGTTATGCATACGTTCCCTTGTGTCTGCTCTAGCTGATGACCTACTTGCAATACAAATGCGAAAGGTGCTCTGTGAACAGAACGTTTCCAACTTTATCAATACCACGTGCTGTACGACCATTTGTGTGTCAAAGCGACGTCTGGAGAATTGATATCCTTAAAAGACAAGTGGTATTTTATCATCACGAAATATATCCAAATGTACGGAGATATAAATAAGGAAATTATAATACATCAAAATAAATTGAAAATATCGAACTAAGTTGAAATTTATCGAAATCGGTACATATTTTTTTAACTTTTTATGGAAAATGAAACGGATTATGGCGTTTGACTTTGATGTTCAGTTATCGGTTCTTAGCACGCGCCCTTTTTAATGTAAGATGACGAAAATACTTCTAATTTCTGGCAGATTTAATGTACATGCAATGAAATAAAAATAAAGTTGTAATAGTAAAAAAGAAGTTGTGAGCATAGCGCCAACTGCTCAATTGGCTAAAGGGACTACAATCTCGTTGATAAAAAACCGATGGTAAAAGTAACTAGCTAATATCATAATCTCAACTCACAGATTGGTTGGTTCAACGAATCACTTGGATTTAAGAGCACCGCAATAGTTTCAGGAACAAAATCGGTGGTCTTACGTACTATTTTTCGCTACCGATCGAAAATAATTGAAACGACGATGCCGATTTGTTATCAGTGATTAATGGGTGGCATAACATATGCTAGAATTTGTTGCCAAATCTACTTTTTTTCCTTTGTGAGATTTTTCGCCGATTTTTTACCCGTAATTTTTAACGATCTTCTCGCACTGAGCAGATCGGTAAAATGTGGGAACCTAAGAAATCTGAGGTATCCCGTTGAATTCATCAACCTGCATTCTTCAACCCATGTAGAAATCAGTTTGGGCGTCCCAGTTTGAAACTCGATCCTGGTCGGGATTGGCTCGGGTTTCCATAAATGGGTTATCCAACTTGGAATCCGAATAGATCCCAAATCGATTTCCGGTTACGCACTCGATGATAGCTTACCATCGATCAGGATTTGCTAGGGTTACCCTAAGACAGTCGTCCTATTTCGAATCGGGATGGATTCTGGATCGGAACCCAATCCTGAACGAGGAGCTGTATTACCATGCATCGGGATTTGTGAGGGTTATTCTAAGAGGTAGAGATAAATCCAAGTAGAATCCATTCTACTTGGATTCTGAATAGAATCCGGATCGCCTTCCCATTACTCAACGATTTGTGCGGAACTAATTTTACTTCACCCTTTATGCAGTAAAATGTTGTAGAATACACGTAGGAAAAACTTCTCCTTAACTCGCGTGATTGTAACAACGTGTGCGGTTCATGTGTCCCCAGACGCGTTCTCGTCGCTGCCCATGCAGAAATTTCGACAAGGATCAAGCTGGAATCAGCTTGGTATTCCCATCTTTCAATAAGGATCAAGCTGGAATCAGCTTGGTATTCCCATCTTTCAATAAGGATCAAGCTGGAATCAGCTTGGTATTCCCATCTTTCGACAAGAATCAAGCTGGAATCAGCTTGGTATTCCCATCTTTCAATAAGGATCAAGCTGGAATCAGCTTGGTATTCCCATCTTTCGATAAGGATCAAGCTGGAATCAGCTTGGTATTCCCATCTTTCAACAAGGATCAAGCTGGAATCAGCTTGGTATTCCCATCTTTCGACAAGGATCAAGCTGGAATCAGCTTGTTATTCCCATCTTTCGACAAGGATCAAGCTGGAATCAGCTTGGTATTCCCATCTTTCGACAAGGATCAAGCTGGAATCAGCTTGGTATTCCCATCTTTCGACAAGGATCAAGCTGGAATCAGCTTGGTATTCCCATCTTTCGACAAGGATCAAGCTGGAATCAGCTTGGTATTCCCATCTTTCGACAAAGATCAAGCTGGAATCAGCTTGGTATTCCCATCTTTCGACAAGGATCAAGCTGGAATCAGCTTGGTATTCCCATCTTTCGACAAGGATCAAGCTGGAATCAGCTTGGTATTCCCATCTTTCGACAAGGATTAAGCTGGAATCAGCTTGGTATTCCCATCTTTCGACAAGGATCAAGCTGGAATCAGCTTGGTATTCCCATCTTTAGACAAGGATCAAGCTGGAATCAGCTTGGTATTCCGATCTTTCGACAAGAATCAAGCTGGAATCAGCTTGGTATTCCCATCTTTCGACAAGGATCAAGCTGGAATCAGCTTGGTATTCCCATCTTTCGACACGGATCAAGCTGGAATCAGCTTGGTATTCCCATCTTTCGACAAGGATCAAGCTGGAATCAGCTTGGTATTCCCATCTTTCGACAAGGATCAAGCTGGAATCAGCTTGGTATTCCCATCTTTCGACAAGGATCAAGCTGGAATCAGCTTGATATTCCCATCTTTCGACAAGGATCAAGCTGGAATCAGCTTGGTATTCCCATCTTTCGACAAGGATCAAGCTGGAATCAGCTTGGTATTCCCATCTTTCGACAAGGATCAAGCTGGAATCAGCTTGGTGTTCCCATTTTTCGACAAGGATCAAGCTGGAATCAGCTTGGTATTCCCATCTTTCGACAAGGATCAAGATGGAATCAGCTTGGTATTCCCATCGTTCGACAAGGATCAAGCTGGAATCAGCTTGATATTCCCATCTTTCGACAAGGATCAAGCTGGAATTAGCTTGGTATTCCCATCTTTCGACAAGGATCCAGGTGGATCCAGTCTAGTATGCCCATCTAACAGCTGGAATCCAGGCAGCCATCGGGTCGGATCCCGATCGGAATCCAGTTTCCGCGCGTTACATCCCATGTCTAGAATCCGATCCGATGACCGACCGGAATCCGACCGGAAGATGGGAATACCAGGCAGGTTCCAGCTGGATCCCTGCCGAAATTTCTGCATGGAAACTACAGTTAAAACTTCTTTCCAGTTTCTCACATCATTATTATTATTATTTTTTTTTTTTGTAGATTACTAATTTTTCGTCAATGTTTGTTTTCTCAGAATTGTAAGGTCAAATTTGATTAAAAAATTTGTTTTCATTGGATATCCGAACGGTAAAATTGTACTGTGAAGAATGTTCTCGAAGGAGTTACAAGTATTTATTTGCCGCACTGTCGAGGAACGTTTGCCGATTTCCAATTGCGAACTTATCAACTTTATTGCTTTTCCCGAAGCGATACATGGTATACAGCTCTATAGTAGAGCTCCCGTCGGTACGCTTCTCTCGTGTTATTAGAGCCCACCGTTAGAACCCCCTCGGTCAAGATCTCCCGACGGAAATAGTTCGGGATAATAGTTAAAGTTAGTTGCCGAGTGAACGAGGCATCCTCCCGGGCGAGTCTAATCAGAAAATATCGGAAAGGGCTCTGCGATTCTGCCTGAAACTCCTGATCCTGTCGATACATTTACGACGTTTGATCCATCAATTCTGTATGTAGTGTAATCGAAACGAGTCGTATCGTAAATAGCCCTGACAAAGTCCGTGTATCAATTAGCGAAAGCTATAAATATTTTCCGTCAAAAAAGTTCAAGTACGAAAAACTTATGATTTTTACAATACTTTTTGTGAAACGCAAAGGACTTTAGTGGTGTATCTCATAAGAATTAAGGGGTAACACCACTCTAGGATTTTGGAAAAATCAGTCTTTTTTTTACATAAGGGGATGCTGGAGTAGATTTTATTACCGACTTTCGTCGGTAAAACAGATTTTTTCGTAGTTTTGATTATTCTTCGTTAATACGCTACACACATGCTTCAAATTGTACACGGTTGTAATATCAACATAAACGAGTGGACGTACATTCGAATATTTGGTGAAAACGTACAATAAATAAAAAAAATCGTATATTACTAAACCTCCCGAAATCAAAATGGCTGCCAGGGTTTGACAGCATCGCCTGTTTGGTAAGATATAAAAGATTCTGGAACTCACATACGTTAAATCGAAATGTACGTCCATTCTTTAGCGTTCTCTGAATATTCTACGAGCGTCGAAAAGTCAATTACACAAAAGGAATCCACGCAAAACCCAGACTACGTTCACGTAGTCTGTTCGCGATCAGAGTGGGTCAAGAAGAGCGCAAATGAAGTTTCCCGATTGGAACACAAGTGGCGCTGATGTAGTCTGTTTTCTTTTGGCAAAAGCTCCGAGCCTTTGCAACGTGACCGTAGTATACACTATACATGGATTTGGCTTGTGTATTTGACATTCTGATGGTTTTCGAATATTCAGAAATCATCACAGAATTGACGTCCGGTCTGATTTTACACATCTAATTTCCAGAAACTAATAAATCTTACGGCAAAGGTCAGCTGATATATCGTATGCGGCCATATTGCTTTTCGGGAGATTCAGTATCTTTTGCCAAAAGTAAACAGACTACGTCGGCGCCACTTGTGTCCTGATCGAAAAAATTACCGACCAAAGTCGGCAAAAAAATCTACTCCAGCATACCCTTAAACAATACTTTAGGATTATAAAAACAATATGCAGTTGGTCCTATAGTGAAACATTTTTTTTAAATTTCAATTGTCGATCGGCGGCTGTTTAATCGTTACGAAATGGAGAAGCTAACGGGCGAAAAAAATTATTAGCAATCGATTGTGACGACTTTGAAGTAGACGAAGGCTTTGGTTGCCGAATTTTCATTTTTTTTTTTGCAGTTGTCTCCACAATATCGTCAAAAATGCAAATCTGATGTGACACTCACCGAATCTGATAAGAGCTCGTGAAACTTTAAACGCGTTTTTCTCAAAATCACTTTTTTCAAATCGGTCGGACAGATGAATAAAAAAACGATTGCATGGATTTGTTTCAAATTTTGACTGAACCTTCACAATAATATTCCCGATGGTAGTACGCAGCGGTTTTTTTATTTGGCTTAAACTTTCTTTAATTGGCAGTAAACAATTAACTGCCGATTTTTTTTTCAGATCGAAACTTTATTTTCAAATGTGCACCCTTCTCTTTTAAATTTTATTTAAAAAAATCCCTACGTACTACCACGCGTACTAATATGTACTTTAAGAAAAAGTTTGGTTTTTTGTTCGAGTGTTCATCATGTATGAGAAAATTGACCCGTTTAAAAAAAAAAAAAAATTATTTTCACGTTTCAGTAATCGTATAATAAAGTTCTTTAAACAAATTTTTTATTTCGCTTATTATTTACCCATAAAAAATCGTCAAAAATAGTGTACCTCGAGTGGTGTTACCCCTTAATAAAAATTCTTATCCCAAAATATAATAATAATCAGAGCTGATTTTTTTTACTTCCAAACAGTCCATTTCTGTATTACTTGTGTAAAAATGTCGATTTTTCCTACCCCTGATTTAACCGTAAAAAGATATTTTCACGAGCTCCGTCCGTAAAAATTTCGTCCCTTGTGCAAATCCAATTTCCGTGAGTTTATTTAGGAACTCTGTCATGCTTATGTGCCGAATCTTTTTTTACAAACGCTGCGAAACATTTCAACGCAGGGAGAAAAGACATTTTTTCTCTTAAGTGTTGAACAAAACTTGTCCAAGCTTTCGCAAGCGAAAGCTTGGAAAATGCGAACTTTTCTGAACGGATGACTAAAAAGTGATTTTTTGGGACTACGTCAACGTGATAAAGAATCAAACGTTTAAGATAGCAGGTTGTACAAAAAATAAAATGTGGGGTTAAAAAGGTATTGACTTGAATCGCGTCTTTAGTAGAAGTGGAACTAAAGTGGAACTAAAGTGGTATGAATATCGCGAGTGATTACAAAAGTGCATGCGCACGTTAACTATCTTCAATGTCAGTATTTGCAACAAAACATATGAGTTACGAACTGAATGATTTCTGCGTATAGAGTGGAATATTATGAGTATCAAGAGTAACGTACAAAATAGCGGTTATCGCCGTGAAAGCTTAGATACAAGGTCGTCGAGGTAGATTAGAATGCCTCGAGTTAAGCCAAAGGAGCTGGGGGCTTCAGTCTCCCGGCAGTGACGACACTAATCGGTAGAATGTATCATTCGCGAACCACCGGGAACAATGTTTTACTCTACGCGGTTGCATTCATTGGTAATATGTCAGTTTGACTCAGTATCGGATACCACATCAAGGCGATTAAAGATAACACTGAATATTCATCGACATTTTCGTTGTTCTGACAGAAAAAACAGAAATGGACGGCGAGGCCAAGCTTCAAAAAATCTTTTGCTACTACAAAACAAATTTTAGTACACTGGGAAAAGAGATTTGTTGGTTCAACAAAGCAAGCGATCACCGGCTGTCAAATAGATTGTTTGGTTAGCTCAACAAAAATTGTTCTCACCTTAAACATCTGTTGGTCTGCTGAACCGAGAAACTGTTGAAGAAACAAAACTTTTGTTTGCTGTAACTGAACGTTTATTTGACAGCCGGTGACCCCTGGATTTGATTGACCCAACTCTTTCTTTACTGTGTGTAATTTGAAATAAGTGTTATTTCCGCTTGAGTTTCTTTGACGGAAACAAAATGTTTTTGAACCATCCTGTTAACACACTGATCATCAAACCGCATTGATTTTGTAGTCAAAGATTGAAAATCGAAATGTGATTTCTAGCAATTGTATTCGTTGGTAATATAACCGTTTGACTCAGTATTGGATGCCACATCAAGGCGATTAAAAATAACACTTAATATTCATCGCTATTTTCGTTGTTCAAGCTTCAAAAAATCTTTTGCTACTGCAGAACAAATTTTAGTAATTTGAAAAAAGTGTTATTTTCGCTTGAGTTTCTTTGAGGGAAACAAAATGTTTTTGAACCATCCTGTTAACATACTGATCATCAAACCGCATTGATTTTGCAGTCAAAGATTGAAAATCGAAATGTGATTTCTAGCAATTGCATTCGTTGGTAATATGTCCGTTTGACTCAGTATTGGATACCACATCAAGGCGATTAAAAATAACACTTAACATTCATCCATATTTTCGTTGTTGCGACAGAAACAAGAGAAATGGGCAGCGAGGTCAAGCTTCAAAAAATCTTTTGCTACTGCAGAACAAATTTTAGTAATTTGATAAAAGTGTTATTTCCGCTTGAGTTTCTTTGAGGGAAACAAAATGTTTTTGAACCATCATGTTAACACACTGATCACCAAACCGCATTGATTTTGTAGTCAAAGATTGAAAATCGAAATGTGATTTCTAGCAACTGCATTCGTTGGTAATATGTCCGTTTGCCTCAGTATTGAATATCACATCAAGGCGATGAAAAATGACACTTTATATTCATCCATATTTTCGTTGTTGTGATAGAAAAAACAGAAATGGGCTGCGAGGTCAAGCTTCAAAAAATATTTTGCTACTGCCGAACAAATTTTAGTAATTTGAAAAAAGTGTTATTTCCGCTTGAGTTTCTTCGAGGGAAACAAAATGTTTTTGAACCATCCTGTTACCACATTGATCATCAAACCGCATTGATTTTGCAGTCAAAGATTGAAAATCAAAATGTGATTTCTAGCAATTGCATTCGTTGGTAATATGACCGTTTGACTCAGTATTGAATACCACATCAAGGCGATTAAAAATGACACTTAACATTCATCCATATTTTCGTTATTGCGACAGAAACAACAGAAATGTGCAGCGAGGTCAAGCTTCAAAAAATCTTTTGCTACTGCAGAACAAATTTTAGTAATTTGAAAAAAGTGTTATTTCCACTTGAGTTTCTTTGAGGGAAACAAAATGTTTTTGAACCATCCTGTTAACACACTGATCACCAAACCGCATTGATTTTGCAGTCAAAGATTGAAAATCGAAATGTGATTTCTAGCAATTGCATTCGTTGGTAATATGTCCGTTTGCCTCAGTATTGAATATCACATCAAGGCGATGAAAAATGACACTTTATATTCATCCCTGTTTTCGTTGTTGTGACAGAAACAACAGAAATGGGCTGCGAGGTCAAGCTTCAAAAAATCTTTTGCTACTGCCGAACAAATTTTAGTAATTTGATAAAAGTGTTATTTCCGCTTGAGTTTCTTTGAGGGAAACAAAATATTTTTCAACCATCCAGTTACCACGCTGATGACCAAAATCGCATTGATTTTGTAGTCAAAGATTGAAAATCGTAATGTGATTTCTAATAATAAATCTAAAAATGTGTGGAGTCAGTCAATTGATTAAAACTTTCAAAGCTCTGGCAGGACTATTTGTCCCCAAAGTCGAGTTCGTGCTATATAAAGTACCGGGGTCGACGATGTAATTAATCATTACACGAGTCATAATATGGAATGTCACGATGCTATTTGTAAAGCGCATTACACGCGAGTGTATATGTACGGTATGCACTGTACGTACGTAAAATCAGATCGAATTGTCCTCTGTTCCAGCGGATATTAACTTCGTTATGTCGGGTGTTATTATGGGATGGCCGCAGTCGGTGTTACCTCAATTAATGTCCTCCAACTCAACGATAACACTGACGTATGACGAAGGTGCTTGGGTTGCTGGAATTATGTATGGCGGACTGTTTGTCGGAGGTTTTATCCCTATGTTCATAGCCGAAAGGTTTGGAGTCAAGCGGACACTTCTACTGGGACTTCTACCGTCTCTCGCTGGATGGATTATCATCGCTGTTGCTTCTACTTATTGGGTGAGAATTCTGATTTAGGACACAGCAAATTAGTCAAGAAAAACATCACATTTCTCATATTTTCTTCGTGGAGCTTAATATTTTAGGCAAAATCAAATTAGGTTCATATGTGTTTAGCTATCCAGAAGCTTAATACTTTAGACAAAATGAAATTAGGTTCATATGTGTTTAGCTATCCTGAAGCTTAATGCTTTAGACAAAATCAAATTAGGTTTACATGTGTTTAGCCATCCTGCATGTCAACCTAATCAATGTCATCACTGACTAAATAATCCTTTGCCTTGGTTCTGCAATAACATGTTTTCAACACATTCATCATGTCATTGGAAAATCGATTTTGTGGCTGCCTCGGAACTGTTAACATTTCCAAAAACTTCATTATCGTGACACAGATCACATCATAGGAATCATCTGTAGATTCATATAGCAATGGAAGGTTTGGACCAACTGGGAGTTATTCTTCGGTTGGAATTTGTAATTGGTTTTGATATAAAAATTGAATTTAAGATCGAATTTTGTCCCCATTTTCAATTTTGTGATCTTGACACAGATCACATCATAGGAATCATCTGTAGATTCATACAGCAATGGAAGGTTTGGACCAATTGGAAATTATTCTTCGGTTGGAATTTTAAATTGATTTTGATATAAAAATTATTGAACTTAAGATTGAATTTTGTTCCCATTTTCAATTTTGTGATCGAGTTTTGCCTGTAATTCCAATTTTACGATCGAATTTCACCCGTAATTTCAATGTCAACGTTGAATTTTGGCAGGAATTCCAATTTTAAGATTAAACGTAAGGTGGAATTGGAACTAAAAATTCGACCCCGAAAAAGCTCATTCCCGTTTGATTACCACGCGAATATAGAGATCTTCCACACTTCCATTCCCATACTTAAGCCTGAGCTTATCACACCGGAAATGAAAATAATGATACCTGGTAAGAGACTCGTTATGCGTTTATACTAGCAACGCACTAACTATTTTGCAAAAATAAAAAAGGTGCTATAAAAATTAAGTTGTGTGTCCTAGACTCCCTTGTAGGGGAGATGGGGGCAGAACGGGCATCACGACTGAAAATGACAATAGGTGGCAAAAGGGGCATCATTTTCTGACATTTCTTACTTGAAAATTTCGGATAATAATTGGTGATGTCAATAAAACAGGCAGGGAGGCAAAACAGGCATCTCGGCTAAATATAAGTATCGGGGTCAAAATTGGCACCAAATAAAAAAATGAGAATTTCGTTCTAATTGATATCTTTATGATATACCGACTTTTTTTTCAAAGAATTAATTTGATTATAAATTTTTTGAAAAATTCATTCGACTATATTTTTTTCTTTGCTCAACAAAGTATCGAAAAAAGTTCTGAACGGATGGTTAAAAAAATTCTGATCTCATGAAGATTATCAATTTTTTTGCATCACCAATTTGACGTATTTTACGCACTTTCCCTATCTAAGGAACGTAAAAAACTGAGACAAATCGTTTTTACGAAAGTTGAGACGGTGCCCGTTTTGCCCCCAATCCCGATTTTTAATGGAGCTGCCCGTTTTGCCCCCATCTCCCCTATAAAGAAATTGGTCCATATAGATCTCTGAAGTACTTATGACGGATCTATCTGAAAGTCCGTATGAAAGTACAGCTCTTGAGACGATTTGTGTAGTAGTGAAGGACTTTCAATGTTTACATCAAAATTCATGTATTAGAGTTTGTCCGAAGTCTAAAAAAAACATACATTTGAATTCTCAACAAATGAAGTCACAATGTCTGAAAAAGAATAAACAGTTTAGATAAATTAAAACCTTTCCAAAGGCATTAAATTGCGAATAATACTAATAATCCCAATCACTTTTACGTATAATGGATTCTGGCTGCATTTGAATAAACTCTGGACGAACTTTCGTAAATTATAGACTTTTACTGCATCGGACTAGATTTCAGATCAACTTTTATTCATAGCGAATTTCTACTGCATTTCTCGAGACTTCGGACAAACTTTAATACATGATGTTCTTGCGCCGCACTTGACTAGACTTTTGATGTGAGCATTGAAAGTCCTCAACTAGTACAGAAATTTTCTTATGAGCTGCAATTTCAGATAAATCTTTCATAAATCCTTATGGACCAATTTTGTTTTTCCAAGATGAGTGTGATTTGTGACCAATGTGATGAATGATGATATTATGTATCGGCGATGGTTTTGGTCGATGAATTTTTACAAAAACCTTCTTTTACACGGAGAGAAATTTCTGTGTTGTGACATCATAAAACGAGGACAACAAAAATTGTTATGTTAGGCTGGCAAATCTTTTGTTCGGCTGACAAATCTTTTGTTCCGCTGACAAATCTTTTGTTCGGCTGACAAATCTTTTGTTCGGCTGACAAATCTGTTTTCTGGGTTGAGGAATTTTTTTGTAAGCCTAACGTAACGATTTTTGTTGTCCTCGTTTTATGTTGTGACAAATTGATTTATTGTAATAAATTAATTATTGGGTGTCACAACCAACCAATTGGGTGACACCGAATGGATTGGTTGTGACACCCTATAGTTGGTTCTCCCAACCAATTTTGTCGCTTACAGCGTATTTAAGGGGATGCTGGAGTATATTATGATACCGACTTTGGTCGGTAAATTTCCCGATGAGGACACAGGTGGCGCCGACGTAGTCTGTTTACTTTTGGGAAAAGATACTGAATCTCCCGAAAAGCAATATGGCCGCAGACGATATGTCAGCTGACCTTTGCCGTAAGATTTAATTGTTTCTGGAAATTAGATGTGTAAAATCAGACCGGACGTCAATTCTGTGATGATTTCTGAATATTCGAAAACCATCAGAATGTCAAATACACAAGCCAAGTCCATGTATAGTGTATACTACGGTCGCGTTGCAAAGTCTCGGAGCTTTTGCCAAAAGAAAACAGACTACATCGGCGCCACTTGTGTTCTAATCGGGAAACTTCATTCGCGCTCTTCTTGACCCACTCTGATCGCGAACAGACTACGTGAACGTAGTCTGGGTTTTGGGTGGATTTCTTTTGTGTAATTGACTTTTCGACGCTCGTAGAATATTCAGAGAACGCTAAAGAATGGACGTACATTTCGATGTAACGTATGTGAGTTCCAGAATCTTTTATATCTTACCAAACAGGCGATGCTGTCAAACCCTGGTGGCCATTTTGAATTCGGGAGGTTTAGTAACATACGATTTCTTTCATTTATTGCACGTTTTCACCAAATATTCGAATGTACGTCCACTCATTTATGTTGATATTACAATCGTGTACAATTTGAAGCATGTGTGTAGCGTATTAACGAAGAATAATCAAAACTACGAAAAAGCCTGTTTTTACCGACCAAAGTCGGTAATAAAATCTACTCCAGCATCCCCTTAACCATGGCACTTGGTTAGGGCAACCAATTATCTCTTTCCGTGTATAATGTATTTAAATTGACATCATGTTCTGTGTACGTATTTCTTATAAAGAATAAGTACCAAGTTAGGAGTCAAACCACACCGATGTTGATGTTGATTTGATATATGTAATAAATGAATTTCTTAAGAAGGCTCAGAACTTCCTCATTTTACGAAATGGAAAGGGAGGTTTTTGTAAATAAAATTTCGACCGAAATCATTGCCGCTACATCATATCATCATTTTTTTTCCAAGGGCTACCACTTCGTTGGTTTCAGGAATTGCTTGTTGGCCGTTTCATCTTAGGCGTGATGGTCGGCATGTCCTGTGACGTTACAGAGTCTTACATTGCCGAATCTTCACCGCCAAAAATACGAGGCAGATTGTGTGCGAGTTGCAGCGTGAGTGTCCATCTGGGTTTGCTGCTGACCGTATCAATGGAGCCATTTCTCCAGTTCAGTCAAACAGCTGGAATCTACATAGCCATTTGCATCGTGCACTTCATCGTGTTTATCGTAATCGCCGACGAAACGCCATTTTGGTACGCTAGACATGGCAAATTCGAAAAGGCAAAGAGATCATTGCAACAATTGCGTCGCTGCAAGAATGTCAGCGCTGAATACGAGGAGATACTTCAGTTTGTCAAAAAGGGAACAATCTATTACATGGTCGATCATGATTTCTGGGCAAAATTCAAAGCGATGTTCAAGAGAGTCGAAAATCGTAGAGCTATACTCATCGTCATTTTGCTCACGTCTGGTAATTACATTGTTATCACTAGTCCATTTTCTTCGAACAAATTTGACAATTCTTTTTTTTGTTAACAAACAGGACAACAGTTTTCGGGGATACAAGCAATGAACACCTATGCAGAATTGCTGTTTGAGAAATCCGTCAAGGTTGTTTCCGGAAAATACGTAGCGATGCTTATGGGAGTTTTTGAACTGTTCTTCACGGTGATCGGAACGATACTTGTCGATTTTTTCGGCAGGAAATTCATGTTCACGTTCTCAGGTCTGGTTAGCGCTACTTTGATGGCAACGATGGGAGTTTATTTTCATTTGCAAGCCATTGGAACTAATTTGGATGGATGGGAGTATCTGCCAATTGGTTGCGTCTTGCTATTTGCTATTTTCTACTCAGTTGGCTTGTCATCAGTTGCTGCTGTTGTTGCCGGTGAAGTTTATTCGTCTGAGATGCGAGTAACTGGCATGTCGATAAAAACTCTATTTTTCTGTAGCTCTGGACTCGCTGTTACAAAATGTTGGCAGGTACGTAACGCTGAAAAATTTGAAAAACATTAAATATTCCATACCAATTAATTAATATGCGATATGATCGAAATTTTTTAATTGATTTTATACATATTTATGGACAGGTAATCGCAAGTACAGCCGGTGATCAATATTCGTTTTGGAGCGTGTCGATAATCACTTGTGTTCATGTTTTCGTTCTCTATTTTATTCAACCGGAAACAAGAGGCAAAGCACTCACCGATATACAAGACGAACTCTCCGGAAAAACGATTTGGTCGAGGTCGAAAGTAAAGGAAAGAGTTTACGCTCTGCCAACTTAGATAATTAGTGTAGTATTAGTGAAACCATCACACTTCCCATTTTTCATCCACATAATTCTTTTTTGTTTTCTATTTAAGGGGATGCTGGAGTAGATTTTTTTGCCGACTTTGGTCGGTAAGTTTATCGATCAGGATACAGGTGGCGCCGATGTAGTCTGTTTACTTTTGGCAAACGATACTGAATCTCCCGAAAAGCAATGCGGCTGCACACGATATGTCAGCTGACCTTTGCCGTAAGATTTAATTGTTGCTGGAAATTAGATGTGTAAAATCAGGCGGGACGTCAATTCTGTGATGATTTCTGAATATTCGAAAACCATCAGAATGTCAAATACACAAGCCAAATCCATGTATAGTGTATATACTACAGTCGCGTTGCAAAGGCTCGCCCATGTAGAAATCAGTCTGGGCGTCCCAGTTTGAAACTCGATCCTGGTCGGGATTGACGCGGGTTTCCATAAATGAATTATCCAACTTGGAATCCGAATAGATCCCAAATAGATTTCCGGTTGCGCACTCGATAATAGTTTAGCATCGATTAGGATTTGCTACACGGAGAAAACGGGTTAGTTGAGAAACCTAACCTTTAAATGCTTGGAACGTTAGATGTAGACTGGTTGGCATTACCAATGGTTGGTTGGCACTACCAATCGGTTAGTTGGCGCCACCAATCGGTTGGTTGGCAGTATCAATCGGTTAGTTGGCGCCACCAATCGGTTGGTTGACATCAATCGGTTAGTTGGCATTACCAATCGGTTGGTTCTGACACGCAATAACTTGTTAATACCATATTTTACCACGCCTGTTGGTTGGCATGTATCAATTCCATAGTTCCTACAACTACACCCTTTTCTCCGTGTAGGGTTACCCTAAGAGAGTCGTCCTATTTAGATTCCGGATCGGGAACCAATTCTGAACGAGGAGCTATATTACCGTGCATCAGGATTTGTTAGGGTTACCCTAAGAAAGGTTCTACTTGGATTCTGAATAGAATTCGGATCATCTTCCCGTTACTCAACGATTTGTGCGGAAGTAATTTTACTTCACCCTTTATGCTGTAAAATGTTGTAGAATACACGTACGAAAAACTTTTTCTTAACTCGCGTGATTGTAACAACGTGTGTGGTTCATGTGTCCTCAGACGCGTTCTCGTCGCTGTCCATGCGGAAATTTCGACAGGGATCCAGCTGGAATCAGCTTGGTACACGGAAAGTAAGGCTTGGTTGAAACAACCAAGTGCTATGGTTAAATATGCGCCAGACAATTAATTGGTTAGACCAACCAATTTCTTGGTTAGGCTACCAATTTCTTAGTTAGACTAACCAAGTGACTTGGTAAGCTAACCACGTGACTTGGTAAGCTAACCAAGTGACTTGGTTAGATCAACCAAAAAATTGGTAGCCTAACCAATTACTTGGTTGGTCTAACCAATCAATTGTCTGGCGCATATATAACCATAGCACTTGGTAGTTCCAACGAAGCCTTTTTTTTCGTGTATTCCCATCTTTCGACAAGGATCCAGGTGGATCCAGCCTAGTATGCCCATTTAACGGCTGGACTCCAGTCAGCCATCGGATCGGATCCCAGTTCGAGATCCCGATCGGAATCCAATTTCCGCGCGTTACATCCCATGTCTAGAATCCGATCCGATGCCCGACTGGAATCCGACCGGAAGATGGGAATACCCGTCAAGATCTAACTGGACCCCTGCCGAAATTTCTGCATGGGCGGAGCTTTTGCCAAAAGAAAACAGACTACATCGGCGCCACTTGTGTTCTAATCGGGAAACTTCATTTGCGCTCTTCTTGACCCACTCTGATCGCGAACAGACTACGTGAACGTAGTCTGGGTTTTGCGTGGATTCCTTTTGTGTAATTGACTTTTCGACGCTCGTAGAATATTCAGAGAACGATAAAGAATGGACGTACATTTCGATTTAACGTATGTGAGTTCCAGAATCTTTTATATCTTATCAAACAGGCGAAGCTATCAAATCCTGGCGGCCATTTTGATTTCGGGAGGTTTAGTAATATACGATTTTTTTCATTTATTGTACGTTTTCACCAAATATTCGAATGTACGTCCACTCGTTTATGTTGATATTATAATCGTGTACAATTTGGAGCATGTGTGTAGCGTATTAACGAAGAATAATCAAAACTACGAAAAAGCCTGTTTTTACCGACCAAAGTCGGTAATAAAATCTACTCCAGCATCCCCTTAAGTATTCGTTCGTTATTCGATTTTACTATACAATGTTAATATTTCTTTGTATTACAAAGTACGAAAACATCAAAGCGCTGCGAAATTATATTCGAGTGCTATTATAATAGTCACGTCATTGAAACCCAACAATGCTCACAATGTAATTGTCTACAATTAATGTATGATTTGTACATGCCGATGGCGTTGCAGGAATAAGATGAAATTCACAAAACTTAAATGTACAAGAAAATAAGCGTATTTATTAAAAAAATCACCGGACGCAATAACAATTAATTTTACATATTTTATTTTAGAATACTATATTGGTAAGAAAACGTATAGACATTTTATAAAAACACTAGCGACCCGACCATGCTTCGCTGTGGCTTAGTCTGCTAATAATTATTAGAGAAGTAAATAAAAGTATGCTAGCGAACCTAAATTTACATGAATTTTTTTAAAGGTGATAAAATAATCGCATCATTTTTAAATGTTAAAGTATATTTCGTTAATTAAAAAAAAATGGCTGCGTCATAATGTATTCCGCCAGTATGTGTGTAAAAAAAATTGTGAAAAAAAAATATAAATAAAAGTTTTGGAAAAAAATTCTTGAAAAAAAATTTTGAATTTTTTTTTTTTTAAGCACAGTTACACTGTGTTTATATATAAAAAAACATTAAAAATCGTATTTTTTTGTTAAATGTTTATTAAAAAAAAAAATACTATGAGTATCAAAATAATGAACTATTATATTTTACTTTCTAAAATTTCTTTCCTTTCTTCCTAAAATTTGAATAGAACCGCAATTTAAAAAAAAATTCTAAAACCAAAAAATCAAAGTCGTACCCTATGGGCGTTTCCTTTTTTTTCAATTTCTACTTTGCATCCTTGTTTTAATTAGATAAATATACATGTTGTGGATTCGCTTTTTCTATTTCGTTATTACGTTATTTCGTGATTATTAGAGCGTTTCCGAACGTGAATGTGATAATGTATATTTTTAAAAATAATTCAACATTCCATAAAATCAACAATTTCATACCGTTCGTCACTAAATTATACATATATAATGGCTGAATATTGTTTCATTTATATACAAAATTTCAGCTCGCTATCTTAAGTTTTGCAAAAGTTACAACAGATCGATTATGTCAATTTTTTTAAAAATTCAAAACTTCATAAAATTTTAACGGTTCAACCGATCTTAACCAAATTCAATAGCGATCACCGGCGTATGAAAGCTCAAATTCATATCAATTTTAAGATCAATATCTCGAAAATTGAAAGAGTTATCGCGTAAACAGACATTTTTCAAAAAATTAAAAAACGCGTAATAATTTAACGATGAAGTGGATTTTAACAAAAATCTGTATGAACGATGAGGCTTGATCCCTCTATCTATGGTCCAAATTTCAACTTGATATCCCAAGGCATTTCCGAGTTATAAAGGTTTACATTTTTCGATCGTGTAACATAAACCCATACGCACACGCACACGCACACGCACACGCACACGCACACGCACACGCACACGCACGCGCACGCGCACACGCACACGCACACGCACACGCACACGCACACGCACACGCACACGCACACGCACACGCACACGCACACGCACACGCACACGCACACGCACACGCACACGCACACGCACGCGCACACGCACGCGCACACGCACGCGCACGCGCACGCGCACACGCACACGCACACGCACACGCACACGCACGCGCACGCGCACACGCACACGCACACGCACACGCACACGCACACGCACACGCACACACATACAGACATTTTTTCTAAATCACTTTCCTCGACGTTTTGGCCCATTCTGAGTGCACTGACATGAAAATCTCGAAAAAAAAAATTTTCATGAAAACAAAGCTTCCTCTATGAGGAAGCAAAAATGAATAGTTGTCACTTTATAGTTGACTGTACTATTACGATTTCTCTGAGTGTAATGGTCTAGTTACAACCCCATTATGCTATATGATTTATAAGTGTTTAAAAATAGTACGATATCAACGATATAAATAAAATATAGCTTGTCATCTTTACGAATATGCTATATCTATGCAGAGGGTACAAAAAATGTCATCTCCAGAAATTGTCTTTCCGCTCGGAGCATCGTCCTTTTCTTTGCATGAAAATTCCATATAAAAGATAGAAATGGAAGATCGGATCGTACAATTTTCTCCCCTAACGGAAAAGAGGTTTAATGGTCCCCGGTGTATAAAGATATTGCAGAGGGATATTGGTAGCGGGCGACTGGGGCTCGTGTAGAGCGTGTAGTAAATATTTCAAAAGCGAATCGGATCACGATCCAATACTAAATGCATTTGCGCGTTCTCGGTGCGGATCTCGCATGCATCCACCGATCTCGTAGAGTATACCAGCCACCAGGTACACCTACCGTATCACATAAGCTCTTTTACCCTGCACTACAATATTATTCCTCTCCCTCTCAGCAGTTTTCGAGTTCAATTCGAGAAATAACGATCCTCGAGATTTCCCCAAGAACTTGTCATCGTGGACTTTGGGTTCACGTCTCCGGAATAAATCCCATCGAGGAAAGACTCGTACGAATTTATTCCTAAGACAAGTCCTATGAGTAACCCTTAAATTTTAAATTTTGCTTGTGTGTGTGTGTGTGTGGATGTCACTCAAAATTCAAACTTGCATAACTCAAGAACTGCTTCAATAATCGGGCTGAAATTTAACAAGCATGTGAAGCAAGTCGACGCCTTTGTTTGTGATAATTTTCTAAAAACTTCAAAAATATGTTCGCATTTTATTTGACTTTGTAATTTTCGAAAAATGTCTGTACGGTCTCTAGCATACGCAAATTTTTAGCCATTGAGCTAAATAATTTGATATGAATAAAGCTATGTTAAAGGAGGATCGGTATTGAATTTGGAATGAATCTGTAAGAAAGTTCGGTTTATATAGGATTTTGAATTTTTCAAAAAAATATTCGTTTTGCTCTAACTCACGTCAAATCTCACCAAATCAATTAAAATTTTCTACAGATGAAAAATAACATTCACCGCTGCTAACTACCAAATTGCGTCGTGATCGGTAAAGCGGTTTGGATTTTACGTGATTTTGAATTTTTCAAGAACTATATAGGTAAGGAAAAAAATTACAAAGCAGAACTTTGCACATTGTTTCCTCATTCATTTTCATTTTTTACAAAACTTCCTCTATATGGAAGCCAAAATTAATAAATAAGCTTACTCATAAAGGTGGCTTTGTGAAAAATGAAAATTAATAATAAAGCAATGTGCAAAGTTTTATTTTTTTTCCAGACATACATTTTTTAAATATACTTAGTATATATTTTACCAGTAGTTTTACATTAGAGGTTTTTTTTCATTATGAAATTTCAACTTTTTAGAGGGTGTCCTTTGATTTTTTTAAAATTCAAACTTACAATACCTTAAAAACAAGCCAAGAAAAAGGATTGAAATTAAGTGTACAACTTGTCAACACTATGTCAATTTTTACAAAAATCGATTGCACCGTTTAAATTATAGGACCTTTTTAGATTTTTTTTACTACATATTTACTACAATACTACAAGTTAAGAAACATTCCATAAAATTTCGATTGTTATCAAGTATTGAATTTCCCCTTAATTTGTCAGAATAACTTCACAGAAATACGTGACTGCCTCGACAATGGGTGACTAAATCTACCGTAGCGAATTAAGCTTACCCCGGCCGAAAACGCAGACAAGAGACTATTGTTAAGGGTATAACATGTAATCGAAATCTGAAATGCATATATCAGGGGGATCCTTTCCAAAGTCTGAAGTCTTATCGGCGAGCAGTTTGGTGAAGATGGAATCTTATCGGAGTGAACGCTAGCGAAATTACGCTCCCAGGCGTTTTTCCTCAGGCAACCAAGGGAAACAAGAAAACGGAAAGGGGAAGCTCCAAGGAAGAGGGACAAGTAGTTTCGTTATCCCCCTAGTCGCCTATAGTGATGGATCGGTGACAAATGTCCACTACCAATCCACGTTCTTCCTTGATGCCACTGTTCTTTCGCGTCACGTGTCTTGCCCGGTGTTCCTCGAATAGTCTTGAGGCGTGACAAACGGTGTGCGAAGAAAGAGTGGGTAGGACAGCGTGAGGGCTTGACAAGTGTCCGATTCTTGGGTCCTCCTGATCTCTCCCGACACTGCCCATGAACACGTGGTCTAGTAGGTTCTTTAGGTACAAGGAAGACGCGACCAATCTGTTGAAAAAGCGAGGGTTCAACCGCACAATCTTTCCAACACTATTTCCTCACTTTGTACATCCGAAAGACTGATTCCGACAGATCAACCGAAATCATCACATTTTCGCAGCTATTTTTTTTCGCTAAAGAACGTGTTCATAAAAAAAACTGCTACTCATTTAGAATGATAACTCTTGTGAAAAAAAATACTCTTTCCACTTACTGCTATTCGATTTCCGAAAACTGCAACCTACACTGAGAAAAAAAAATGTTTGAATGGACTAATTTAGCGTACAGCCTCGTTCAAATGAATTTTTTGGTGGTATTATAGGGTAGAAGTACCGGTTGTGGCCACTTTAAGAATTTTCCCATTTTCAAGTACTTGTGATTGGGACCAAATATCATAAAACTGTTTTGGACCTATACTTTTCATATCTGAGAAGAATATAATTTCAGATTTCTACCATTAAAATCTTCATATGTGTCGAGAAAACACTGGAAAATAGAAAAAAGTAGGAGCATAGCCATTTCACCAGTTCTGGCCACCTGAATGTCCAATGAAGTGTTTTTGGCGTCCAGTTTTATATTAGAAAAAATCATAATTTTGATCCGATTATGATGAGCAATAGCTCATTTTATTAATTAAAAGATGCTTCATTGATTGACTGCAGATATTTTTCCGCAGTATCCTTTTTAATACCATTACAACCGTTTCTTTATCTAACTTAAGCTAACATTAAACGTCCATATATTTGTAACTTTTGAACAACTAATATGAATAAAGAACCTGTCCATTTAATCGACAAAGTATCTTTCAATAAACAAAATGAGCTATTGTTCGTCATAATCGGGTCAATATTAGATTTTTTTCTAATATAAAACTGAAAGACAAAAACCTCATATCGGGCATTTTTTGTATATCAATGTATTTTCTTTTCAAACCATGTCTGTGGATGTATTTATTTATTAAGAACACATACTGAGGTGCTCTTCGGACCAGACGATAGAACTATTCATATTTATATAAATGCAATTTAAAAATTAGCACTGATTTGTCTAATACGTAGCAGAACGACTAGGGCAGAAGTACCGGTTGTGGCCACTTTAAGAATTTTGTCATTTTCAAGTACTTGTGATTGGGACCAAATATCATAAAACTGTTTTGGACCAATACTTTTCATATCTGAGAAGAATATAATTTCAGATTTCTAGCATTAAAATCTTCATATGTGTCGAGAAAACACTGGAAAATAGAAAAAAGTAGGAGCATAGCCATTTCACCAGTTCTGGCCACCTATGCACCGGTTTTGGCCACAGTAATGTACCGGTTTTGGCCATGCTTAAAATTAGAATAACTCAATATTCATTGCAATTGAAACATTTTTTAAGGTGTGTTTAATAAATCAAAATCGTATTCTTATGAAAGCATCCAATTCCTCTACACGAAAATGTCTTTAAAGCACAGATGCCATCTGTGAACCTAATTAACCTTTTTTGACATTCGTCTCCTTCGTTTTGCACTTTTTCGTAGCAGCTTTTTTTGTCACAAATAGTCATACATTAGATTAATGTTTTACTCTTTACACTTTTATTTTTATTCTTACCAGAGTTCTTTCCGAAAGTAGATTTTCGCATTGCATAATGATGGGAATCTTCGACATGAAAGGTGTTCCACCGCTTTACCTTCTTTTTTACTATACATTTCTAAGGATATATTTTTCTTAGCGTTTTTTGGTTTTTTTTGTTTCTTCTTTACGAATTTATGAATTGATTGTGTAATAAGTAACGAAAAATGAATGATTATATTATCATGGCCATATCCGGGGCAACATGCTTATTCCATGTACCAGTTGTGGCCATCGTATTTTTTATAAATGTATAGCTTTATTTCAAACTTTTAGTACATCAATATTTGCAGTGATGACTCTTAAGATTGATATGTGCAAAGCTGCATGCAATTGGCCAACTATATAATCCGAATATGTATCTAGAGCTTTCGTCAAAATCTTGTCGAATTCCGTAAGGAGTTGAGAATTTGATGAATCAGCTGAAGATACTTTAATTACTGATACAGTACTTTTTGTAATGGAGACGAACGGACGTCAAATTGACGACAAATGTTTCCAAAATACACAACGTTATGAAAAATTATGATTAAATACAGGTACAGAATTAAAATAGCCACGAAAAACGTATTTAAGGTAGTTCTGTCGGTACGCCGGAGTCATAAATCTCAGAGTCTATATCACCTTAAAAAATAATCATACGCATCACTTTGACTGCCTCAATAATAATATAAAAAAATAATCGAGAATCCTTCGGATTTGTCGTAATCAAATTAAAACGATTATTTGTAAATAGTTGATATGTTTAGTGCGGATTTGACTTCATTTTCACGATAATTAGGTTAGGAAACGTCATTTGAACCGGTATCGTGCACTTTGACCTTGGTTCAATTAACCATTATTCCGGAGACTTCACCTTTTTTCATGATGCATCAATTCCTGAATAATTTGCGAATCCGTAGTACTTTTTATTTTTTCTCTATCTTTGATCTAAGTATGTTAATTTTCGATTTAAAGATCAATTTTTCCAGCCCTCCCGTTGGCGCCGTGTAAAAAGATCGATTTTTAAGTTTTAATTGTTCATCCAAATGCTCGGTAAAAGTCTTCAAGATTTTGTGCAAGTAAAATTGAATAGCTAAATTACAACATGTCAAAAATTCATGGATATGAGTTTGGATTGCCTTCGCGACAGAACTACCTTAAGTGTGGGGGTGGCCACAACCGGTACAGTGGCCACAACCAGTACTTCTACCCTACCGCAAATAAATTTTAGACAACTGAATCTAATGATTATTGAAGAAAGTAAACATTTGGTTGTCCTAACGAAAAACTCGTTTGAACGAGGGTGTACGCTAATTTAGTTCTTTCAAATATATTTTTTTCTCAGTGTAACTAATAGATTGATGGTAAAAAAAACTGCTAATAATTTTCAGAATATTCCTTTCTATGAAAAAATCAATAGAAAAAGACAAGACTTTCTTTCTCTGTGGTGACGGAAAAATAAAGTAATCAGCCGCAGAATCTTCGTCAGACAGTAGGACAAAAATGGCTACAATCTGGCTGAAAGTTCATATTTCCGCAGCAATTTTTTTTTTCGAATAACTTGCCCACCAAAAAAGAACTGCCACTTATATAGAATGACAACTCTTGTGAAAACAAATACTCTTTCCGCTTACTGCTATTATATTTCAGAAAACTACAACCTAATTAAAAGATTTATAATTTCTAAAAAGGCTAATAATTTTCAGAATATTCATTTCTGTGAAAACATCAATAGAAAAAGAGACGACTTTCTTTGTGTCTCTCGTGACGAAAAAAAAAATGTAATCAGCCGCGTAATCTTCGTCAGACAGTAGGACAAAAAATGGCTACAATCTGGCTGAAAGTTTGGTAATAGAAAAAAGAAATCTGTTGGAACAAACTTTGTGAGCATTGAATATTTGTATACCAGTATATGAGCAAGGAATTCCTGTGCGGCAGCTGCCGCCGAATCGCTGCAGATATTTCCCAGAATCTTCATTTCTTCTGCAAAAAAAAATGAAAAAAATAAGAAAACGATTTCCCCTTTCTTTCGCGTGACGGAAAAAAAATAAAGTAATTTATTTGAAACCCTCTGTGTTGAGCACATTTTTCAGAAATTCAGCCTTTCCATAGTGGAAAGGAGCGCACGCTTGTAATATATTTGCATAATGTATGTATATGTGAGCGACTCGACGCTGGGTCGAAGCTCGATGCGAGCTTCTTATATACCGCCGAGCACAGATGTGTGTTAGCGTAAAGGTCTCGCATGCGTCTCGTAAAATCCATAATGGTGCCCATATTACGCCTCCTTCGCCTCCACGAGTTCCTATATTTCATCGGCTGATCTAATTCAGACACAGAGAGAAAGAGGAAGCGAGAATAAGAGGAAACCTCGCATGGAGCGTTTCATCCACGCGTTACCGTAGTGCACGTATGCTCCTCTATTTTTCCTCACTCCTGGAAAGCTCGTCTGGTACATATGAGTATTTCCAGTGTTCGCAATCGGCCGATAAGCTCGAGCATTCGAGCCGGTGCCGAGTGAATCGAGTGAGAATTTTAAAGTAGCCCCTGTTTCCCTCGACCGATTCCCTCAGGTTATTTGCTAAATTTTCCTCACACTCCACGGCGCTTTTCCTTCGAAACACCACCAGCTGACACTGGATAGTGGAAAATAAGAACTTCCTAATAAAAGTAACGTTCTTATATGTATGGACAAAATTTGCATAGGACTGTACGTAACTCAAACTCTTATATTGACCTTCTTTTTTTATGTCACATCTACAGTGGGATTTTACTCTCCAAATGTTTTTCCAAAAATCCTTTACGACTTTATGGAAATTTGTCATATTAGCCAAAAATAGTCTGAAAACAAGGATGCAAAGTAGAACCTTGCACATTGCTTCCTCATTATTTTTCGCGATTTACAAAGCTACCTCTATGAGGAAGTATGTTATTCAATTTTTGGCCTCCTCATAGAGGAAGCTTTGTAAATCGCGAAAAATATTGAGGAAGCAATGTGCAAGGTTCTACTTTGCATCCTTGTTTTAATTAGATAAATATACATGTTGTAGATTCGCTTTTTCTATTTCGTTATTACGTTATTTCGTGATTATTAGAGCGTTTCCGAAAGCGAATGTGAGAATGTATATTTTTAAAAATAATTCAACATTCCATAAAATTAAAAATTTCATACCATTCGTCACTAAATTATACATATATAATGGCTGCCCGCGTAGAAAAAAAGAATCTTGAGAAGAATCTTTTAAAGAATCTTAAAAAAAGTCTTGAAAGAATCTTTACAGGAATCTTGAAAAGAATCACGCATAGGAGCCGGAGCAAGATTCTTTCCAGGATTCTTTTCAAGATTCTTTCCATCCGAAAGCGTTCTGAGAATCTTGTAAAGAATCTTCGAAAGAATCTTGAAAAGCGTCTTTAAAAGAATCGTGGAAAGATTACGTTCATTAAATAGAAAAATCGTTGCAAAATTTTTAATGAAATTCTTCAGAGGAATCGAGCAAAACCTGTTGTTAATTTCCCTTGGCGTCGAGACAGTAAATTTCGGTACGTCAACGAAGGGTAAAGCCCTCGTGTATAGTCGAACTCAGAACAGCTTTGCAGTCTTATATAGGTTCAGGCTTCAAGTCACTTGCGAGAAACGCTTCGACCGCTCGCCATCTAGTGGCATCGTACGAAACATTTATATTCAATACTCCGCTAGATGGCGAGCGGTCGAAGCGTTTCTCGCAAGTGACCGAAATTTACTGTCTTGACACCAAGGGAAATAACAACAGGTTTTGCTCGATTCCTCTGAAAAATTTCATTCAAATTTTTTCAACGATTTTTCTATTTAATGGACGGAATCTTTTCACGATTCTCTTAAAGACGCTTTTCAAGATTCTTTCGAAGATTCTTTAAAAGATTCTCAGAACGCTTTCGCATGGAAAGAATCTTGAAAAGAATCCTGGAAAGCATCAACAGGTTTCGCTCGATTCCTCTGAAGAATTTCATTAAGATTCTTTCAATGATTCTCAGAACGCTTTCGGATGGAAAGAATCTTGAAAAGAATCCTGGAAAGAATCTTGCTCCGGCTCCTATGCGTGATTCTTTTCAAGATTCCTGTAAAGATTGTTTCAAGACTTTTTTTAAGATTCTTTAAATAATTCTTCACAAGATTCTTTTTTTCTACGCGGTTGAATATTGTTTCATTTATATACAAAATTTGAGCTCGCTATCTTAAGTTTTGCAAAAGTTACAATAGAGCGATCATGTCAATTTTTTGAAAAATTCAAAACATCATAAAATTTTAACGGTTCAACCGATCTTAACCAAATTCAATAGCGATCACCGGCGTATGAAAACTCAAATTCATACCAATTTTAAGATCAATGTCTCGAAAATTGAAAGAGTTATCGCGTAAACAGACATTTTTCAAAAAATTAAAAAGCGTAATAATTTAACGATGAAGTGGATTTTAACAAAAATCTGTATGAACGATGAGGCTTGATCCCTCTATCTATGGTCCAAATTTCAGCTTGATATCTCAAGGCATTCCCGAGTTATAAAGGTTTCCATTTTTCGATCATGTGACATACACACATACACACACACACATACAGTCATTTTTTCTAAATCACTTTTCTCGACGTTTTGAAAAAAAAAATTTCATGAAAACAACGCTTCCTCTATGAGGAAGCAAAAAGGAATAACGTTTCTCTTAGAAATTTATTTACGCGACCAAAAGTGTTTTCTTTCAGCGTAATAACTATTCTGGAGTCCAAAGGTATTCTTAAAAATCATAACGACTCTTTGGAAGATTGAATAAAATGGCTAAAAGTATCTTCAATAAGCGTCACGGTCTTGGTTGTCAGTGGGGTCTTCAATGTCAACTTTGCCAGTGAAAATGGTGAGAGGTTCGTGGCGTTTTTTAAAGATAAAGTGACCTGAATATGAATACCTACCACTCTATTTCCACTACCCAGCTCGGAAGGAAGGTCGTCGTATTTCAACAACGTCTTGAACATCCAGAATCACAAAAATACGTGTCCTGTTTTATTTAACGTGTTTGTATAAATATCCTTGGAATGAAAAAAAAAGTGTCCTGTCCTACATCTACTCTAAATATGTTTTCGCATAATAGTAGTGGTTATACGAAGTTGGCCCATTAATGTTTTTTGTACTAAAACATGAAACGTGCAACGTCACGAGAATCATCAATAATTTCGAGAGAGTGATGTTCGATTTATGGCGTGTAACTAATAAAAGAGCTGTGAATAATATACGACATATACCTGTCGCCATAGGGGGTGAGATAGCAGCTGAGTGGGCGATGGCCTCGACAGTTGTCTCTATCGGTAACCTTGGATTTAGCGTGATAACGTTGCGGAAAGATGTAGAGAAGAAGAATGAACGAGACAAGAGGAAGATAACCGTAGTAATTTTTTGATGTCATCAGAAAGTCGTCAGTCTTCATGGTGTTATTGAGCAATCTCTGTCTGCAACATCCATCACCTTTCCTTGTATGTGTGGTGTACGAAGAGACGTGAACGTCTAAGAATGTGTGTGTCTATACATTATCACTAACACTACATAGCTAACATGTGGAGTATAGGCCTTATATACCCAAGGGATTCGCATCATTGTCCGTAAGCCCGTTCCGACACCTATGATTTCCCCTTCGGCTCTCACGGCAAGACGACGCGATCCTCTTTCGACCTAAATCCCACAGGATGGTTTTTGCACCCTCTAGCACCGCAAGCTTTGTTCGGCATTGATCTGAAGAGATCTCTGATGTGCCTCCACCGCCCCCTCATGACCACCGTGCAGCACTTCAACTGCGGTCGACGCGGAGCGACATGGAAGGTGACCCTTTCGATCGGCGAACCCCCTTTCTTCGCCCTATGCTCGATGGACCCTGAGTGTCGCGCCGTAAGAGATTGCTTCTGGCTGATGTCCTTTCTTTTTCTTATTCTTCTTCTTCCATTGCTTCGTGAAGCGAGAAAGAAAACTCGAGGTGAATACGAGATTGCTAGTGGCGTGGAAAAAAGAAAGCAAACCAATAAGAAACAGTATTTTCTATATAGTACATATATATTTTTATATATATATACGCTAGATAATATGTAATAACGTTGGGGATAATAGGGATACGTGCCTTGACGCTAATGACGACTTATATCCTGCCATGCTGGGTACACTTCTCAAATGCTGGAGGCCAAATGAGGCGTTATGTGAAAAAGGATATCTTTGGAGATAGCAATTTTCTGCCACATTGACAGTCAGTGTGCTAAGTCTGATCGTAAGATTTTGTTTATGCACACTTTTGAACAATATCCCATGAAAACTGGTAAGATGCTGCAACATAAATTGCCCTCCATTACTGTTATTTAATGTACATTTTATACAAAACGATTGAAACAGTCGATACCTCTTAGACAAGTATGAAGTTCTAACATCCTTAAGATAGTCACTTTGCTACGTGCTAGTCAAATCAGTGAAAAATTTTCTAAATCTGTTAAAACCATTTTGGTGGTCCGTTTGACAGTTTTTAAGAGTGATTTGTTCATCTACATGTTTTCTTAATATTAAAATATAACCACAGATACGGGTTGAAACGATAATATTGTTACGCGCGTGGAAATAAAACTCTCGGGTTATTAGAAAATCACGTAACTTTTATTATCGAAACTCGATCCGCTGTCACGTCTTCTCTAGTCGCGGTGTCAACCGAAACTGTCTTGTTGATCTGTCTCCGTTGTCAAGCTCGTCGGTTGTCAAGTGCTTCGTCTAGTGTGCCGTGTTCGGTCTCAACCCCAATATGAAGTGAACTTGGCGCGCATCATTCGTTACAATACATTGATATATAAAAATGTCCAATGAACTGTTTTTGGCATCTAGTTTAAGATTAGAAAAAATCATAATTTTGATCCGATTATGATGAGCAATAGATCATTTTATTTATTAAAAGATGCTTCATTGATTGACTGCAGATATTTTTCCGCAGTATCCATTTTAATACCATTACAACCGTTTCTTTATCTAACTTAAGCTAACATTAAACGTCTATATATTTGTAACTTTTGAACAACTAATACGAATAAAGAACCTATCCATTTAATCGACGAAGTATCTTTCAATAAACAAAATGAGCTATTGTTCGTCATAATCGGGTCAGTATTATGTTTTTTTCTAATATAAAACTGAAAGACAAAAACCTCATATCGGGCATTTTTTGTATATCAATGTATTTTCTTTTCAAACCATGTCTGTGGATGTATTTATTTATTAAGAACACATACTGAGGTGCTCTTCGGACCAGAGTTCAAATGCAATTTAAAAATTTGCACTGATTTGTCTAACACGTAGCAGAATGACTACCTTAATAGTTTAACAGAAAGTATCCCGTAAAAATAGTCTTCAGAGCTTTAAAATCCTAATGTTGAAAACTCTTTGATATAATGGTCACGCCTTTACATCACTGCACAACAGTCCTCATAATGCTTCAACACATCTGTATATACAACATTGCTGGAGTACAGTATAATTGGAGCTTGGATGCTTTGCCTGAAATAATTGGAACCTTGTGGAAGACTTGTCTCCGTGCATGAAGATCATCTTTTCATCTCAGGTCACCGGATGATAAAGTAGTTCAGGCAAAAATCGAGGTTGAATCATTTGAAGAGAATGCGAGATTGCTGGTGTTGCTGAGGGCAAAATAAAGAAGTTGGCGAGTCCCTGGTTGACGGGTACGAGTGGTTGTGTTAGGTGCGGGTAGGAGCGAGAACTATCCTCTCGAGGGTGCTCAATAACAATCACATATATGTATACACAGTGTATTCTGCTATGAGCCATATATACTGTAGTATATATGATAGGCGTACTGCGATGTGTCTTTTTTAGGAGTATTCTTATCCCTGGAGAGCCGGGACTGCGGCGCGCCTGGATTTTGATTATGCTTCATTTGTAAATACGGCGATACACGTGAGGGGTTCCCTGGAAATGGCCTGAATAATATTTTTTTCTCTCCCTATTCAGCGGTGCAAAGTGAGACCTTATAGATATATCATGTATTCCTTTCCAGTATTTTTTTATTTATTTTCCCATAATACTTGGCAGAGCCAGATGGTGAACGCTTCCCTTCCGTAACGATGATAAAGTGCAATACCATTACAGCTGAGTTAAAATGGATCACGCATGCTCTCCATATACTTATCTCAATCATAGTCAAAAGCATGGATGTGACCGTTTTTGTCAACTTTGTTGGATAACATTACCAACTCCTCCTGTGAGAATTATCGCAATCCGCACGCACTTTGTCTTCCTGAGTAATTTCACGTCACGCGTTGCTTGGGTGTCCGTTGGATCAGATACAGCGAAACGAGATAATTAAAGGGGCGTGGACATGGACTCATAATAATACATAGGATGTATTGTGTAGCCGTTAGAAGTTGCAATCTGAGTTGTTAGAGTGACTTTCTCGTCTCTTTCTCTCTCACTCTGTGCCCTGATATCTCTATTGTGGATGAATCGCGCAATAAAAGTGCCACGTTAAACAATGCCGCGAGACGTGGAAAAAGAACGATAGAGTCAACGGGGAATGAAGGCAAGACGAAGAATCCCGCGAGATAAAGAAAAACCCGAGCTCTCTTTATCGCTTACAATGAACGGGAGGGAGAGGGAGGGACAATCGAAACCGAGAAAGGCAGGCAACGGGAGAGAGTGGCCAGGGTAGAGAGAAAAAGAGTTTTCGGGGTTGAAGAGGATCGGCCGCGCGAGCGAAGCTACCGCGTGATCTATGAAGAGGAAAGAAGAAAAAGAAGAAAAAGAAAGTATGAGAGAGAGTGTGCGAAGCCCAGGAAGCAACGGGGTTGAAACCACCCTCCGGATACTGCGATACATATATAATCAAGATGAAGTTGGAAAGCTCCCGGCGCGCTCGCCCACTCCGGTTGCTGGTCGCAAACGGACGGATTGTCCGAGCCAGAAGCAGCCAACAACGGCATCAACGGCACCAGCAAGCCATGCCATTCCATTCCGTTTGGTTCGCTCGCTTGCTCGCAGTGTCCTCTGGCCAGTGTCTGTTGGCCTGGCTCGCAGCACCTCCTTCGCATTGCCAAGCAACGTAGTGGCGCACCCTCCGTTCTCTACTTCCCTCCTCAACTCATCCATCTCAACGGGATTCTGTCTAGTCGGCGCCAAGCCTCGCGACTCGTTTGTATACGAGGATTGTATCCTCCGTTCGTTTCTCTTCCTTTCTCACTCCTTTCCCATTCACCTCATGTTTTCTTCCTTCTCTTCCTTATTCCTATTCTTCGTCTTCCTCTTCGCCCTCCTCTTCTTTCGGTATCCCTGCAATCTCCCAGCAAGCATCGTAGTAAAGGAGGAATCTGCATAGTGAACGTAAGTGTATGTGACAGAGTGAGAAAGAGACTACGTGCCACTATGGCTCGTCCGTTTCTTCCTTCCTTCCTTCCTTCCTACCGCTGCTGCTGCTGTTGGCGACGGTGGGCAGCGACGCATTTTAAACAGCTCACCACCCAACCCAACAGTCTCCTTCGGTGTCGGAGCCAGAAGAGTCTTTCCCTGAATTATAGGTATGTACGCCTAGCTTGCTTGCGAAACCGCTAATCTAGACACTTTACCCTATTTTGTACCTTCCTTCGTCTGTTTGTATATCCTTTTCGGTTTCGAGCAGTGGCTAGAGTTCGTTTCTTTCCAGGATCACTGTGAGCAGTTGCGATCTTTATTTCTAGGACAATTCAGCAACTTGTTTAACAGATATGTCTTACTCAGGCACATTATACTTTCTGATAGTATAGAATAGCTTCCATCCTTATTTGCACGGCCATTTATTTGTAATCCTGCGCTAGTTGATGAGAGTTAGATCCTCCGTTTTATTGTATGGCTGCGGAACCGCTAATCTAGACACTCTGATCTAATTATACGCTTTTCCTCTGTTTGCAGATCCTTTTCGGTTCCACGGAAAGGCTGGTGTTCGTTTTCTAGGAGGTTTGCTGTGGCTAGTTAGGATATTTACTTCCAGAATACTTCAACAACCTGTTTGCCACTTATTTTCGTACACAGGCTCAGAATTTTACTTACCTTTTTATAGAATACTTATGGCCTTGGTTTGTAAAACCATTTCCTTGTAATCCTGTATTGGTCGACGAAAGCTAAATCCTTCGTTTAATTGTGCGGTTGGGAAGGGATAATCTAGACACTCCACTCTAATTGTGGCTTCATCTTCCATTTGTGTAACCTTTTCGAATCTAAGTAATGGTTTCTCTAGACTTCCTCCCAAGTTCACTTCAGACAGTTAAGACTTTTACTTCCAGGACATTTCAGCAACTTGACTACTACATATTTCTTGCTAAGACACACTATACTCCAATCTTGTACAGAATAGGTTGTCTCTCTCCTTCTGCGACCATTCCTTCGTAATCCTGCACTGGTTGACGAGAGTTACATCCTGTTTCATAAAACATAAGTCCCTTCTCTCTCCTCGCATTTCAGCAGGATATACCTTACGGATACTTCAAAAGCCCTGGAGGCTCTTAGATGCTCGTTTTCTGCAGAGCACTGCGGAAATACTGCAAACTATATCCTGCATTCGATAGGTACATGTGCTGTCACCGAGTTACTCGATACACTAGGGTGCACCCGATATCAACAGTGCATTAGAACGACCCGATACCATTTGCGAATGCACGGAGTATCTGTATCTTAATGCACTCACCTCTTTCTACTTTCACAGCAAGATGAAAGTACATCGGCACATCAGGAGCATAGTGAGATTATATATTCCAACATTTTCTTTCAGTGAAATCCTTTAGAACATTGCGAAAACATGTATACACCAGAATCACTGCAAATACTACGGTGTATATGACCCTTGCTACATCCCCGTATGAGCCCCGCATATCTAATCAAAATTCCAGAGGCTGTTTTCCCATCGTCTTGTAGGTCTATCCGATCCTATAGGAAATCGGAAATCCTGATACAATTTGGATCGTGACAGAGGATCAGCCGGCTAGCTGCGAAGGCTAGCATGATACCCGACAGAGGGTAAACGACCCTCTAGTGTCGTTACGAGCCAGTCATTGTGCCTTGTGGTCTTTCCTCTTGAGGTGAAGAGGTGAAGTAGCGCGGAGGACGTTAGTCCGATCCTTCATCTCCTTCGTCGGGGTTAGGAAAAAGGAAGTAAACGATGTCCAACGCGTCGTAGACCGCAGCGGAAAATCCTTTAGTTTACGATTCGTCCTCACGTAACTCAAGCACCAATATACTGTGGTGAACGGGGAGTACAACCAACCATATGACCGCAGTATCGTCGGGTGTGTATAGTATACGTTCGTACCGAAAACACCTATCCTACGAATAAGAGCCAGGGAGACTGTGCAGTATACTGTAAACCCGAGCGAAGCTTTCGTGTAGCTCCTACATCATAGCCCTTATGTAATCCAATTGCGGAGAGCTCTTCGGGGTTGTGTATCGAGGTCCATGACGGTGAGATTGTGCGCGCTAGGGTGCTGCTCGCTCGGTCGCCTCGTGTGCACTTTCCGACTACGAGGCTAAATGACGCCGTCGGGGTCGAGAACTCGAGTAAAGGAGGCGAGCCAACGACGATTTATTCAAATTTCCAGGCTTATCCGGACGGGTTTTCTTCCTCCCTTCGCTTACCTCGCTACGGGAGACGTCGCAGGAGAAGGCGGTAAACGTGTCGTCGCCATCATCGTCTCGCTATGGTCGTTGTCCTCGTCCACTTTCTACCGTCTAAGGATATCGTGGGCTACGCCAGCGGGTGAGTCTTCAATGCTGTGGCGCCAAACTCCTCGCCCCATCGACTCGACGCAACAATAGCCGCGTGAGTGAAGCTTTCGAAGTTTCGTATATCCTACAGGACTCCACCCTCTAGTCGTCAGCATCCTCTTCTTCCGTCTTGCAAACATCTTTTCCGCTTAGCGTAACTCAACGATCGTGGCTGATGTGTAGGTGGTCCCGAAGTCTGATGTCATTCGACGCAGCAACCGTTGGACGCACACAGCCAATGGTGCAGTTGTTGGTAACGTAAAGGTGATTGGAAGCCTTGTAGGGAATGATCTGAAAACCAAATTGGACATTGAAAACAGAAGTTCTTGGGAAATATTCAGAAGTGAGGGTGCTGCTCGAGAAATGATAGGATGGTATGGACACGACAATCCCAATACCAATCCCCTGCCTGTTTCATCATCATCAGTCTCGTTTGTGACGCTATTTTCTATCCATCCAGTCCTCACAATCACTTTTGTAACTCACTTTACAATGAGACGTTTACGTTTTTCTCACTTGTAGGTTCTCAATCAAATGGTACTTGATGTTTTTATCGTATATTCAATGCAAATAATGGGAAGTTAACTATCACTGGTAACTTTATCAGTATCATCATCGCCCATTTAGTTAACCGGCCAACTACTGTGCTGTTTTTCTCCAGTACCTGGCACCCCGTGATCAAAACTTTCATGTTCACTCGACCGTGCATGCAACTAAAGAAGCAAAAGGCTCGACATCTTTTTGCGCTATACTGCATCTTGTGCTATGCGAAACGTGGGGAGGTATCCCTTTCGCGACAAGTGCGGAAGGCTCTAGTCGTGCGTGTTGAAAGAAAAAAAAAACAGTGAAACGGCGGAAATAAAAGACAAGAGGGTGAGAGAGTGAGGTGGAGGACGCGGAGGGTAAAAGGGACAGAGGGAATGCGAGGAGTAAGAGTATACTATGTATATAGGGTGGACGCATTACTCTCGGTTGTGGAGAAACGGAGGGTCACCCCCGCAGAGCAACAACCCGGCCACCCCTTCCACTCTCTCTCGCTGTGCCATTTAATGGCAGCTTGCTCGCGTCCCACGCGATCTTAAATCTCGGTCTCCTGGCCCGTCCATCCTTGCTCTCCGACAAATAAATGGGTTGCCGCGACGTTTCACCCGGACCGATCAGTACTCACTAAAGCCTCCCCTTTTGCTCGCACTACGAATGTCCTTCCGTTGCTCGGTCTCTACCCGTTATACTACCACGCCCGGTGGTACTATCACTGTTTCCAATGGATTCGTTTATTTTCGAATCGTCCAAAGGCTCACAGCAGGGTTCCGTCGTTATTGTGCGATAGCCCGAAACCCGATGAAAGGCATCGATAGGTTCTCCTTTCGGTCTTAGATAAGACAGATTGGAAGGTAGTGTAAAGACTGACGACTTCCATTTGGAACCAACGTTAAGAATAAACGATTGGCAAATGAGGATCATGATCATAAAATAAGAATCTTCTTTTTTACTTTCTTGTAAAGGTCATTTTGTTTTCTTGAAAGTCTTCCTCTTCGGAAATCAATGATGTGTCTCGAATGATCTAAAATAGCGAAAAAATGGGGTGTGAAAATGAATTCTGACTGCCATGATTTGAGTTACAGATTGCAGAAGAATAAAATATGTAATGCTGATAACGACTGATAAAATGTATAAGTAAGCAATAGAACAGGTTATTTCGGACGATTGAATAATAGTCCCGCTGTAGCAAATTCTCGAAGAGTAATCCAAAGGAAATTGGGCCAGATGTTTGTTATTAGGGAAAAGCCTCATCTGCTCGGTTCAACGCGATTAACCCTTTTCCCCTTTCGCGTTGCTCCCCCTCAAGAGCACACAGTAAGGTATCGCAGTGTGAGAAGCTTCGCACCGTTTTCTCCCCTTCGCCAAGGACTTTTTGTTAGTGAAAATCCCAGTCGTGAAACCAAGCGCGGCTGCTTACTTTACGTTACTCTAGCTAGCTGGCTGGTTGGCCGATGTTTTGGAATTAATGATCGAAGTTCGCATCACCCTCCTTGTAGTAAACCCGACGGAGTGTAACGCTCGCCGAAGTTCTACGCACACACGTAAACGCAGATTTCTGCCCGTAGCTATAATTTCACGCTCTGTGTAAACCCTTATATCGATCATTCCATATTCTCCTATCTCTATGATCTCGCTTCATCGCACACGGCTTTCCACGTCTTCTTATAATCGCTCCTACTGTACCGACATATTAGCGTTCGATGGATAGCTGCTTGCCTCTCGTATTATGATATGCTTCCATTCAACCCCTAGGCCGTCACGTGTGGGGGATGTTTGCGAATTTTCCGAGTTTATGTACAGCAATTGGCACATTAAGATCCAGTCAATGATCAATTGTTGGCATATTTCTGTCTCTTTCCCTTGAACGTCGTTCATATGACGTTGATGTTACAATGGCCAATCACTGTGAGCTGCTAATACTTGAACCAATGTGCGTGCAGGCGATCGCTCCGTCGAGAATTTCACTAGAGCTTTGGTGAATCGATCTGATGTGCCCCTATCAAGGAGCGAGCTTTATGCATATACAGAGTACAGTATAGAAGCCCGGGTGCTATACAGCGCTGATGCGAATAGCTCGGGTGAGATGGAGCGTTTAGCGAGTTGAGTCAAGCATCAGGAGGTATGTATGGGCATTAAGTACGATGGTTGTAGTATAGAGATCGACCGGATTCAACAGAAATGGCGAGTGTGAGAGGAGGGGGATGGAACTTGTGACAGCCAGCTTTGCCAGGCCGATAGTGAAAGAGGTTCGTTAGAAAGTTATCCGATTAACGCCGTCACTGTAATTCCATCAGTCGTGTATATATATATACACACACATATATTATGTGGCCAGGGAAACTGTGGCCACACCTATACTATGATGTGCTATATATATATATATATATATATCGGGTAGTATATTTATATATATATATGGGGTGGTTCAGGCCTAAGCGTCCTGGCCCTGACCCGCATTGTTTTTTTCATTAACTCAATTGGTATTGGCATTCTGTACCAATTTTGCTTCCTCGTAGAGGAAGCTTTGTTTTCATGAAATTTTTTTTTTCGAGATTTTCATGTCAGTACACTCAGAATGGGCCAAAACGTCGAGAAAAGTGATTTAGAAAAAATGTCTGTATGTGTGTGTGTGTGTGTGTGTATGTTGCACGATCAAAAAAACGTACACCTTTATAACTCGGGAATGCCTTGAGATATCAAGCTGAAATTTGGACCATGGATAGAGGGATCAAGCCTCATCGTTCATACAGATTTTTGTTAAAATCCACTTCATCGTTAAATTATTACGCGTTTTTAAATTTTTTGAAAAATGTCTGTTTACGCGATAACTCTTTCAATTTTCGAGATATTGATCTTAAAATTGGTACGAAAGTGAGCTTTCATATGCCGGTGATTGCTATTGAATTTGGTTAAGATCGGTTGAACCGTTAAAATTTTATGATGTTTTGAATTTTTCAAAAAATTGACATTATCGCTCGATTGTAACTTTTGCAAAACTTAAGATAGCGAGCTCAAATTTTGTATATAAATGAAACAATATTCAGTCATTATATATGTATAATTTAGTGACTAACGGTATGAAATTTTTGATTTTATGGAATGTTGAATTATTTTAAAAATATACATTATCACATTCACTTTCGGAAACGCTCTAATAATCACGAAATAACGTAATAACGAAATAGAAAAAGCGAATCCACAACATGTATATTTATCTAATTAAAACAAGGATGCAAAGTAGAACCTTGCACATTGCTTTCTCATTATTTTTCGCGTTTTACAAAGCTTCTTCTATGAGGAAGCCAAAAATTGAATAACATACTTCCTCATAGAGGTAGCTTTGTAAAACGCGAAAAATAATGAGGAAGCAATGTGCAAGGTTCTACTTTGCATCCTTGTTTATACTTTGACAGCATTGATTTGCTTGGATTCGAATTTGGAAAAATGTTGACAAATTATTGACAAGACAATGTTGGCAAATATTGACAATGTCAATATTTGCACCGCTAGACTTTATCGTTAATTTTAAAGTTAGTTGACAAATTATGATAATGAATGTCGAGTGGTTTAATGAAGGCGAAGTTTAATTAAAGGACATATTTTTCGAAATTCATTTCAACTAATGGTTGTGTGTAGAGCGCTACATGGACAATCGTTAGCGGAAATACGCAGTGCGTTTTCTCTCGGTTTTGCCACATGGTAGTTTGCAAATGAAAAAAAATACAAAAACGTTTAAAGAAGTCTAAGAAAGTTTTCTTTTTTTTTGCGTAAAGTAGGTACACATTTGGCTCTCAAACCAACAAAAAACTCCAAGAGTTTTCCTCCATCCTTTCTCTTTCTTCTCGTAGGGAAACGTTTTCGCTTCTTTAACTCGGCATAACTCCTTCTCAAGGCTTCCGGGAGCGCTGACTGAGTCCCTTTGCCAGTCAGAGCTTGGAACATCTGACCGTCCGACCGGCAATGCCTTTTATCTTTTCCCTACTGTGCGCTTTACGTGTACATATATATATATATATAAATATATATACATACATATATACATATATAGCGGTGCGAAAGCACAAACCTCTCTTTCTCTTTTTCGCGTTTCTGCGGCGCAACGACGACCTGCTGCCACGAGCAAACCCTCAACTACCCCTCATCTTTTCTCGTTTGCTAGCTCTCTCGCGGTCGCTCAAAGCTAGAACACCCTTCGCCCAGCTCACTCGCGCCATTCACGAAAAACTCTGCGGCTTGATTCGTTGGAAAAGAGTATATCTGGGCTAACACTTTGCACGAATGCCTCGAAATCTAAGAGCACTGAGGCATGCACTGTTGAGGCAATTCGTGAGATGCTTTTGGCTTATGGTAAAGCGAACGAGAATGGCAAAAAAAGATAGTGTTTATATCGCTATCATCTAAATATACTAATATAATAACGCTGAAAAGTAAATCTTTGCACATTATTTCATCTTTATTATTCAGATTTCACAAAATAAACAAAAAATTGCTTGTACAAAACTCGCAAAAATATTAAGCCAAATCCAATATATTAGCCAAGTAAAACTTTCTCTTCGGACTTTATATTTTTGTATTTTACGGAATATAGAATGTTTATTCTATTTCTCATTTTGGGAATTGAAAAAAAAATCTTTGGAGTGTCGTAAATCTTGAATGACTCTGACAATATTAATTAAATTGATCACAATAGTCGAGTGGTATCCGTTTCTTTCCTGTGCTAAGTTTCAGTTCAACTTTAAGCCGCTCTCGAGTTATAAGGGTTACATTTTTTTAGAGTTAACCTATTTACAATATTTTTATTTCGTTTGAAAGAGCTCACCTAACCGTATTGGGCCAATACAAATTACGATACCTTATTATTTCCGCTTATGAGATAGCTTTTAAACATGGCTGAAAATAATGAAAAGGATTGTTCTAACAGCGTGCCTCATTGAGAGATGCTGTTAGATCTCTGAATAACTGAAAAAAAAAAACTGAAAAATTATGCTCCCACCTCATCGAATGATTACTTTCAATCAAAGGAAACATCCCATGTAGGAGTCCATTCAATTGGGCCAGTACTGGGCATGACTTGGTGGCCAGTCTCTCATCGCGTAGAAAAAAAAGAGTCTTGTGAAGAATCTTTTAAAGAATCTTAAAAAAAGTCTTAAAAGAAGTCTTTAAAGGAATCTTGAAAAGAATCACGTATAGGATCCTGAGCAAGATTCTTTCCAGGATTCTTTTCAAGATTCTTTCTATCGAAAAGCGTTCTGAAAATCTTTCAAAGAATCTTCGAAAGAATCTTGAAAAGCGTCTTTAAGAGAATCGTGAAAAGATTCCGTCCATTAAACAGAAAAATCGTTGAAGGAATCATAATGAAATTCTTCAGAGGAATCGAGCGAAACCTGTTGTTGCTTTTCCTTGGTGTCGAGACACCAAGTGGCATCGTACGAAACACTGATATTCAATACTCCGCTTGATGGCGAGCGGTCGAAGCGTTTCTCACAAGTGACTTGAAGCCTGAACGTATATAAGACTGCAAAGCTGTCCTGAGTTCGACTATACATAAGGGGTTTGCCCTTCGTTGACGTACCGAAATGTAATGTCTCGACACCAAGGGAAAGCAACACCAGGTTTTGCTCGATTCCTCTGAAGAATTTCATTAAGATTATTTCAATGATTTTTCTGTTTAATGGACGAAATCTTTTCACGATTCTCTTAAAGACGCTTTTCAAGATGCTTTTGAAGATTCTTTGAAAGATTCTCGGAACGCTTTCGGATAGAAAGAATCTTTGAAAAGAATCCTGGACAGAATCTTGCTCCGGATCCTATACGCGATTCTATTCAAGATTCCTAAGGATTTTGAAAACAGTAAAAAAAATATTGGTTCCAATGTGTCCGAGAAGGGCGTAGGTGGAATCAAAGCCCCTTAATTTTTGTCACGTTAGAGTTACACCTACGAATCAATCCTATCGATTCTCAACATCAGGACTGCGTTCTCTTTTGAAAATAGTGAAAAACGTACTGATTTGAATGATTCCGAGACGGGCGTAGGTGGAATCGAAGCCCCTTAATTAATGTCATGTTTGGGTTACACCAACGAATCAATCCTATCAAGACCTAAAGCAGGCCGTTGACGATGAAAATTTACAGGAGATTTTTTACGTATAATCGTCGAATGGCACCTCTTGGCATTTTTTTCAGCCTCCTCCTTTCGTGAGGTTCATTTAACGTACAAAACCTACAATTCTACCGGGAGGGAGTAAAAAAAAACATCCTAGGGCACATGCCATGTATATCCTCAGGAGTATCCAGTGTATAATCCATGTAGATGAATAAGTGTCTCCTTTGCAGATAAATTTCACATGCACATTCCGTGACATGAAGTACATATGCATATACATTAGCCATTGTATATCCGCAAATATATATGCAATGTACATGAAAACACTATATGTGTTCCATTCCTGTGTTAATAACCTAGTGGAGGTCGCGTTTTGAGTTACAACCAGATAGATGATAACACGTAGACGAGATAAGAGCCTGAAGCATAATCAACCCCTGATTTGTAATACTGCTCTACGCATACACAAGCGCGCTGACCAATCATCGGCCAAGCATAGTCGATGAGCTCTGATCATCATCATCATCATCATCATCATCATCAACATCATAATCACCACCATCGTCGTCGTCGTCGTGACTGTCGTCGTCGTCGTCGTCGGCGTCGTCGTCGTCGTTGTCGTCGTCGTCGTCGCCTCCCCCATCATTTTCATCCTGATCCACGCTTTCCTCTTCATCCCCGGTACGTGCAACGTGCTGCGCTGTAATCAGCGGATTCACCTCAGCCACAGCTTCAGCTTCTGCTGCTGCTGCTGATGCTGGAGGGTCACACCAACCAACATGTATGTCATATGCCTCTGGACCGCACAGAATATTCATCCTCCCTGCAATCCACAGGGACTCCGGGTAATTCTAGGGTCCCGCGTTCATTGGGTGCTCCGTGCATGCCTTACTGGATAAGTCGGTATTGCGTGTGCGAGATTCACGAGCTCCCCGTAGGTATATACATACATATTATGTGTGTGGAGAGTGGCCTCCACGCGCTTTGCACTGCAACCTTAGGAGCTAAGCTAGTGGTAGGTACGTTAGTAGGTATATAGTTATTAGTGCCGGCGGCAAGCAGTCGCAGAGAGGCAGGCCGGGTTTCAGGCCATCCACTACTGCCGTATCAGGCGTGTGCACTCTCGACGTTCCCGTTTAGTTTCTCTCAAGTTTGTTTTTTCTTTTTTTTCTTTTTTTTCTTTCTTTTTTTTTTTCTTTTTCCTCCAAAGGCTTTCGGCCCCCCGTATCAGAGTCTCACTCTCGTGTAAATTTCGAGCTATAGCAACGGCAGCCACACCAACGTCGCTCGCCCGCGCGCCCTAATTACGAGCACCGCTGTGTCGCGCTCTCTAGAATATCCTATACACCCCCACAACAAGTCTTATCCCGGTTTTACCAGACGTACGTATATACTATGGCCCTCTTCCCTTCAGCCCTTATGCGGTACGTTCAGGTGGCGCTCACGCTGCAGTGGCATACACTATGTGCTGCTCAACAGAGTAGGAAACCGCGCACTCGCGATATTTTTATTCACACGGAATAACAGCAAAGACCGACGACGTCTCTCTAGCCTCGAGTGCGGCTACGTATGCACAGTAAAACACTCTATAAGTTTAGATGTTGGGGAAAAAATTTATATATTTTTTTTTGATTAAAATTTTTTTTTAATTCTTACCTAATACCTCGGATTTTGCTTTCTCGTAGAGGAAATTTGGTTTTTGTGCGAAATTTTTTTTTTCGAATTCTTTGTGTAAGAACTCTCAAAATGGTCTGAAACGTGGAGAAAAGCAGTTCAGAAAAAAAATATGGATGTGTGTGAGTGTAGCTCAAAATTCTAATTTACATACCTCAAGAACTGCTTCAACAATCGGGCTGAAATTTAGCAAACATGTGAAACAGGTCGACGACTTTCTGTGAGGTAATTTTGAAAAAAATTCAAATATATGTTGGAATTTTATTTGAATTTGCAATTTTCGAAAAATGTCTGTACGCTCTCTAGCATCCGCAAATTTTTAGCTATTGAGCTAAATAATTTTTTATGAATAAAACTATGTTAATGGAGGATCGGTATTGAATTTGGAATGAATTTGTAAAAAAGTTCGGTTTTTATGGAATTTTGAATTTAAAAAAAAAAAAATCGTTTTGCTCTAACTCACGTCAAATCTCACCAAATCAACTGAAATTTTTGACAGATGAAGAGTAATATTCCTCGCTGCTATCTTCCAAATTTGGTCGTGATCGGTAAACTGGTTTGGATTTTACGTGATTTTTAATTTTTCAAGAACCATATAGGTTACGAAAAAAGTTGCAAAGTAGAACTTTGCACATTGTTTCCTCATTCATTTTCAATTTTTACAAAGCTTCCTCTATGAGGGAGCCAAAATTAATAAATAAGGTTGCTCATAGAGGTGGCCATGTAAAAAATTGAAATTAATGAGGAAACAATGTGAAAAGTTCTACTTTGCAGCTTTTTTTATTAACATGGATATTAAATTATTAGGTTGAGCAGGATGAAAAAAAGTCCTCAGAACTTTGGAAACATAATTCTGTACTTTTGTATTAAAAAATCTCATATTTATAAGTTTATGTTTTCCGTTTGGTATACCTAAATAGATTTTTGAAAATGATATTTGAACTTGGGATGCATTCTTAATGCTATCCCATTAATCGTAAAGTTTTTTGAAAATTTTTTAAAGTGTCTAACGCATATAGCGTTTTCCCATATATTTTTTTAATGACCTCTTCTTGTCACAAGGTATTTTAAAAAATACCCAATATTTGTGTGATACATTTTTAGAGAATCACGTTTTCATTTTTCCTATTTTTATGAACGCATATACATAGAGTAGCTCACGAATAAATTAGTATCCAACATTGAAATTCGAAGAATTCAAATATGTGCATAAAATGAGTTCTGGAAATTCATACATATATCTGTATATATGCAAAAAAAAAATCATAAAATATACAAACATATATTTTTCACACTATGAATCTAAAATGGATATAAAATAAATATTTCATATTTAATGGTAGACAAGTATATTTAAAAAGGATGCAAAGTAGAACCTTGCACATTGCTTCCTCATTATTTTTCGCGTTTTACAAAGCTACCTCTATGAGGAAGTATGTTATTCAATTTTTGGCTTCCTCATAGAGGAAGCTTTGTAAATCGCGAAAAATAATGAGGAAGCAATGTGCAAGGTTCTACTTTGCGTCCTTGTTTTAATTAGATAAATATACATGTTGTGGATTCGCTTTTTCTATTTCGTTATTACGTTATTTCGTGATTAATAGAGCGTTTCCGAAAGTGAATGTGATAATGTATATTTTTAAAAATAATTCAACATTCCATAAAATCAAAAATTTCATACCGTTCGTCACTAAATTATACATATATAATGGCTGAATATTGTTTCATTTATATACAAAATTTGAGCTCGCTATCTTAAGTTTTGCAAAAGTTACAATAGAGCGATAATGTCGATTTTTTGAAAAATTCAAAACATCATAAAATTTTAACGGTTCAACCGATCTTAACCAAATTCAATAGCGATCACCGGCGTATGAAAGCTCACATTCGTACCAATTTTAAGATCAATATCTCGGAAATTGAAAGAGTTATCGCGTAAACAGACATTTTTCAAAAAATTTAAAAACGCGTAATAGTTTGACGATGAAGTGGATTTTAACAAAAATCTGTATGAACGATGAGGCTTGATCCCTCTATCTATGGTCCAAATTTCAGCTTGATATCTCAAGGCATTTCTGAGTTATAAAGATTTACATTTTTCGATCATGTAACATACACACATACACACACACACACACATACACACATACAGACATTTTTTCTAAATCACTTTTCTCGACGTTTTGGCCCATTCTGAGTGTACTGACATGAAAATCTCGAAAAAAAAAATTTTCATGAAAACAAAGCTTCCTCTATGAGGAAGCAAAAATACCCAATATATGTCTGATACATTTTTAGAAAATCACGTTTTCATTTTTCCTATTTTTTATGAACGCATATACAGTAGCTCACGAATATATAAGTATCCAACATTGAAATTCGAAGAATTCAAATATGTGCATAAAATGTATTCTGGAAATTCATACATATATCTGTATATATGCAAAAAAAAATCATAAAATATACAAACATATATTTTTCACACTATGAATCTAAAATGGATATAAAATAAATATTTCATATTTAATGGTAGACAGGTATATTTAAAAAGGATGCAAAGTAGAACCTTGCACATTGCTTCCTCATTATTTTTCGCGATTTACAAAGCTACCTCTATGAGAAAGTATGTTATTCAATTCTTGGCTTCCTCATAGAGGAAGCTTTGTCAATCGCGAAAAATAATGAGGAAGCAATGTGCAAGGTTCTACTTTGCGTCCTTGTTTTAATTAGATAAATATACATGTTGTGGATTCGCTTTTTCTATTTCGTTATTACGTTATTTCGTGATTAATAGAGCGTTTCCGAAAGTGAATGTGATAATGTATATTTTTAAAAATAATTCAACATTCCACAAAATCAAAAATTTCATACCGTTCGTCACTAAATTATACATATATAATGGCTGAATATTGTTTCATTTATATACAAAATTTGAGCTCGCTATCTTACGTTTTGCAAAAGTTACAGTAGAGCGATAATGTCAATTTTTTGAAAAATTCAAAACATCATAAAATTCTAACGGTTCAACCGATCTTAACCAAATTCAATAGCGATCACCGGCGTATGAAAGCTCACATTCGTACCAATTTTAAGATCAATATCTCGAAAATTGAAAGAGTTATCGCGTAAACAGACATTTTTCAAAAAATTTAAAAACGCGTAATAGTTTGACGATGAAGTGGATTTTAACAAAAATCTGTATGAACGATGAGGCTTGATCCATATATCTATGGTCCAAATTTCAGCTTGATATCTCAAGGCATTCCCGAGTTATAAAGGTTTACATTTTTCGATCGTGTAACATACACACATGCACACACATACATTTTTTCTAAATCACTTTTCTCGACGTTTTGGCTCATTCTGAGTACACTGACATGAAAATCTCGAAAAAAAAAATTTCATGAAAACAAAGCTTCCTCTATGAGGAAGCAAAAATATTTTTTGTGTGATACATTTTTAGAAAATCACGTTTTCATTTTTCCTATTTCTATGAACGCACATACATAGAGTAGCTCACGAATATACAAGTATCCAACGTTGAAATTCGAAGAATTCAAATATGTGCATAAAATGTGTTCTGGAGATTCATACATATTTCTGTATATATGCAAAAAAAAAAATCATAAAACATACAAACATATATTTTTCACACTATGAATCTAAAATGGATATACAATAAATATTTCATATTTAACGGTAGGCAAGTATATTTAAGAAGAATGCAGATGAAAAAGTCGAAAAACGGGATAAATCAATAATAGCTAATTAGTACATGCTGTTTAAATAATTGAATCGTCTGTAAATTTTCATTAACGTAAAATAACGAACGACTAGCCATTTGGTAATGAATTTGTAAAGAAAACATTTCTATTTTTTTTTTTTTTTAATGAAACGTTTTCACTTTATTTTTACAGCCTCTGTATATATTCTACAAAAAATAATGAAGAGCCAATTATTTACGAAATAAAAAAAAGATAATAGAGTTTAAAAGTAATGGGTCGTTAAAACACTATTTCCACCAATGACAAACACCCATAAACTCCATTTTATACCTCACTGACACCACAATGTGTTTAAACGTAGGCGGATTCCGACTGTACGTTGTACCGCACAGTACTTTAAGGGAAATAAGGGAAATGCAGTCGTGAGAGGGTGGTTACTTCAGGGAGCTTCAGTCCCACCTCCATTTACAACGAATATCTCGTTTCAAAGATTCACAAAAGAAGGTGTGTGTGAAAATGCATGTTAGAAAACGTGTCTATGTACATCGAAGGAAAAATAATATAGTCGCATCTCCGAACGATTCGAATCTCTAGACGCCGTCGAGTCTGCGACACGCTACACAACATTATTGTGTAATATTCTTATTTTTATCTCGACAATAGCGTGTGGCCTGAGCGCTTTTTATTTTCAAAACCTCCTGCTCTTTTTCTGGTCCCTTGCGATTTCGTCGAACCCCTGCGACGACTACGCTCAATTCATATCACCAAATGTATATATCAACGTTGAAAATTGTATATTCGACAACGCCAGACGTTCTGGCACCAAACCTATGCGTACCATGGCTCGCCACACGTGCGAATAAATGGCCCGGTGTTACACAGACATATTTCAATGCATACGAAATATGAACGCTGGGACTGTAACTATGTATGAGGCATTCTCTGCCAGTTTACTTTATTTTCTACCCCATTAAAAATTTATATTAAATAACCAGCTTTTACTCCTTATAAAAAATATTTTTGCGAATTTTTTTCCAATTTTTAAACACACATTTTGGGATTTACTTTTTTTTAATCTATGTATATCATGGATGATAATAATTAAATAATTATAAAAATATTTACGCCGTATTTTTCTATTTTTTATGAAATTTCGAATGCAATAGCAGATAAATTCGTGTTAATTTAAAAAAAAAGACGAAATTAAGTTTTTGTGCAAAAATCTCTTTGGATTTTGAAGAAATGAATATTTATCACGTTGTATTTTTATTGGCCTATTATATAGATAAATAATTCAATTAGAAGAGCTTGAAAAATTATTTTTTTAATTATAAGCAAATTTTATGAAAGTTGAAAAAAAAAGTGTCTGAATTTACGGAGAATGCCTCGTATATAGAATAGTTTCGCATACTGCGTAGCGTATAGTGAATTTGGATCGATAGATCGATACGATTCGCAGCTTGTGGCCTCTCGTGGATGCAACAATATTGCTTTTTTTCTTTTTCTCGTTTTTTTTTTAGTCTGTAAAACCTACGATCGTCGCGCTTGAGGTACGAAACTTTCGAGTTAAAATACAAATGCGACTTTCGCTCGACTTGCAAGCTCGATTAATGTATATCTATGCATATATAGGGATAAAATACATGTAATACAGTGAAAGAATACATATAGTACAGAATAGTTTTGTGAATTTTTTTTTCGATTTTTTAACGCACACATTTTAGTATTTACTTTTTTAAAAATATATTTAAATATTTTTAATATATTATGGAATAGTAACAGAGGACAATAAAAATACGACGTAAATATTTTTTTATTTCTTATGACATTTCGAATGCAATAGTATATAAAATTGTATCAGAGTTGTAAATGCCTAATACTTATAGAAATAAAGATGATGATATGATCAGTTCGATAATTATGATTTAATAATAATAACATGTAGCGATTGTAAAAGAATTACCAATCTTTCGAATAGCTGCAAAAATTATTATTTTGTAATAAAATTTTATGGTAATCTTTTTAAAAAAATGAAGAAATAAAATTAATACATTAAGAAAGTAATGCATTAATTATCTCCCATTTTTCCCCCTATTTCTTCTAATATTTAAGCGAAAATTAGTATTTTTTGCAGCTATTAAAATGTTTATACTCTATTTTATAATCACTACATATTATTATTATGAATTCATAATTACAAAACAAACTGTACTGTAAACTAGATTCCATGAATTAATGGGGTTTTACAACTCTGAATCGTATTAACTTTAAAAACTATACGAAATTAAGATTCTGTGCAAAAATCTCTTTTGATTTTGAAGAAATGTATATCTATCACGATGTATTTTTCTCAGCCTATATTGTTTGCTTCCAAGATTCATTAATAGTTAAATAGAAAAGTTGGAAAAAAAATGGAAAATCTGACTAATTATAAGAAATTTGTATGAAAGTTGAAAAAAAGTGCCTATATATTTACGGAGAATGCCTCGTATATCCCCCATGGAAATAAACTACATTCGAAAACATATAATTTTTATACTAAATATATTTGCGCTGAAAAATTGTATATATGAGGCATTCTCTCTCAGTTCAGCCATTTTTGTTTCGACCCTCTCAGATCTATCCCATAATTGGACACCTTTTAGTACCACTTGAAAGCACTCTTTGTGAATTTTTTCAGATTTTTAAAACAATCCATTTGGGAAATGCATTTTTTGTATTATTCATATAACTTCGATGGAGTAAGTCTGACAAAAAAAATACGTATACAAAAAAATGTTGTTTTTCACTCAACTTTGTAATACAATAGGTCTCATATTTTTATTCCTGTTGCAAAAGTGATATTCAGCAAAAAAAATGTTAAACAATTTTTTTCATTCATTCGGACACCTTCGATATTACTTTCAATTTTTTATAAGCTGTAGGGACATGTATAGAACCTACAAAAAAATTGGTATAGTGGGCATCGACTACTTCAATGATTAAAAAAAGAAAGAAAATTAATTAAATTTATTTAATTATTTTTTTATTTTTATATATTTTTTTATTTTTTTCCATTTGGGAAATGCATTTTTTTTTATTATTCATATAACTTCGATGGAGTAAGTCTGACAAAAAAAAAATACGTATACAAAAAAATGTTGTTTTTCACTCAACTTTGTAATACAATAGGTCTCATATTTTTATTCCTGTCGCAAAAGTGATATTCAGCAAAAAAAATGTTAAACAATTTTTTTCATTCATTCGGACACCTTCGATATTACTTTCAATTTTTTATAAGCTGTAGGGACATGTGTAGAACCTACAATAAAATTGGTATAGTGGGCATCGACTACTTGAATGATTAAAAAAAGAAAGAAAATTAATTAAATTTATTTAATTATTTTTTTATTTTTATATATTTTTTAATTTTTTTCCATTTGGGAAATGCATTTTTTTTTATTATTCATATAACTTCGATGGAGTAAGTCTGACAAAAAAAATACATGTATAAAAAAATGTTGTTTTTCACCCAACTTTGTAATACAATAGGTCTCCTATTTTTATTCGTGTTGCAAAAGTGATATTCAGCAAAAAAAAATGTTAAACAATTTTTTTCATTCATTCGGACACCTTCGATATTACTTTCAATTTTTTATAAGCTGTAGGGACATGTATAGAACCTACAAAAAAATTGGTATAGTGGGCATCGACTACTTGAAGGATTAAAAAAAGAAAGAAAATTAATTAAATTTATTTAATTATTTTTTTATTTTTATATATTTTTTTATTTTTTTCCATTTGGGAAATGCATTTTTTTATTATTATTCATATAACTTCGATGGAGTAAGTCTGACAAAAAAAATACATGTATAAAAAAATGTTGTTTTTCACTCAACTTTGTAATACAATAGGTCTCATATTTTTATTCGTGTTGCAAAAGTGATATTCAGCAAAAAAAAAGTGTTAAACAATTTTTTTCATTCATTCGGACACCTTCGATATTACTTTCAATTTTTTATAAGCTGTAGGGATATGTATAGAACCTACAAAAAAATTGGTATAGTGGGCATCGACTACTTGAATGATTAAAAAAAGAAAGAAAATTAATTAAATTTATTTAATTATTTTTTTATTTTTATATATTTTTTTCCATTTGGGAAATGCATTTTTTTTTATTATTCATATAACTTCGATGGAGTAAGTCTGATAAAAAAAATACATGTATAAAAAAATGTTGTTTTTCACTCAACTTTGTAATACAATAGGTCTCATATTTTTATTCGTGTTGCAAAAGTGATATTCAGCAAAAAAAAAAATGTTAAACAATTTTTTTCATTCATTCGGACACCTTCGATATTACTTTCAATTTTTTATAAGCTGTAGGGACATGTATAGAACCTACAATAAAATTGGTGTAGTGGGCATCGACTACTTGAATGATTAAAAAAAGAAAGAAAATTAATTAAATTTATTTAATTATTTTTTTATTTTTATATATTTTTTTATTTTTTTCCATTTGGGAAATGCATTTTTTTTATTATTCATATAACTTCGATGGAGTAAGTCTGACAAAAAAAAATACATGTATAAAAAAATGTTGTTTTTCACTCAACTTTGTAATACAATAGGTCTCATATTTTTATTCGTGTTGCAAAAGTGATATTCAGCAAAAAAAAAAATGTTAAACAATTTTTTTCATTCATTCGGACACCTTCGATATTACTTTCAATTTTTTATAAGCTGTAGGGACATGTATAGAACCTACAATAAAATTGGTGTAGTGGGCATCGACTACTTGAAGGATTAAAAAAATAAAGAAAATTAATTAAATTTATTTAATTATTTTTTAATTTTTATATATTTTTTTATTTCACTTATTTTTTGTTATTCCTTCAAATAATCGATCCACTGAGCTACTTGACGTGTAACGACGACACGGCCTTCAGGGTTTACATACAGTTATTCGTGCGTATAGACATTTATTGGATCGAAAATTTTGGAAAATATATTTTTTCTCCTTCAAATAGTCGATGCCCACTATGCCAATTTTTTGGTATGTTTTTGACATATCCCTGTAGCTTGTATAAAATTGTCAGTGATATCGAAGGTGTCCGAATGAGTAAAAAAAATAGTTTAACATTTTTTTTTGCTGTGAATAGCTTTTGCAATACGAATAAAAATATGAGACATATTGCAATACAAAGTTAAGTGAAAAACAACATTTTTTGTATGAGTGATTTTTTTGTCAGATTTACTCCATCGAAGTTATATGAATAACAAAAGAAATATACATTTCCTAAATGGATGGATTAAAAAAACTGAAAAAATTCACAAACAGTGCTTTTAAGTGAGATCTGAGAGGGTCGAAAAAAAAGTGGCTGAACTGACAGAGAATGCCTCATATTTCGGATACATGTTGAGTTGAATATTGGAAAATATATGCAAGCGAAAAATATATCTGAGGTACATCGAAAACATATAAAAAAATGTATTATCCGTCGAAAAGTTGGTTATATCAGATATATTTCATTTTCCATGAAGGATAGAACAGTTTTCTATCCTGCGTATCGTGTAGTAAATTTGAATCGATAGATCGATAGGATTCGCGAAACGTTTCGCTGCTTGTGGCCTCTCGTGGGTGCAACAATATTCTTTTTTTTTTTTCTTTCTTTTTCTCTCTTTTTTTTTGGTCTGTAAAACCTACGATGGCCGCGCTTGAGGTACGAAACTTTCGAGTTAAAATACAAATGCGACTTTCGCTCGACTTGCAACCTCGATTAATGTATATCTATACATATATAGGGGTATAATACATGTAGTACAGTGAGAGAGTACGTATAGTACAAAGCGGGGAATCCCCCCGAGAGATCGCTGCACCGCGAGACTTATCTGGAGAACGTTGTACAAAGTGTACCGCGGTAGAACTTTTTAAAAGCTCAACTGAGATATCTGGGTCTGGTTGGAAGGCTGCCGCGGTACAAGTTCCTTCTCTAATGACCATCTTACACGATTAGGCTGACGCTCACCGAGCTTAACTTTTTTATTGGAGTTAGATATAGGCTATGTAACGAAAGTTTTTTCAAATTTCCTTTCTTTCCCCTTTATTTTTTTCTTTCTTCACTTTATTTTTTTCTTTCTTTTTTTTTCGCTTTTTTCTTTCACGGACTCGTTACAGTTCGGTGAAGTCGCTCTCGCTTCACTCACTCGAACGAATCAATCGAACTGGCACGAAATGTTTCGAAGGGGATGCGACCCTCGGACACTTTGTCGAACCAAACGGACAGAGGTCTGGCACGATATCGTGGACAAAATTGAAAATATTTTGAACAAACTCATTTTTACAATTGCTGTTACTATCTTGACACATCAGTCAGCTTTCAATCAATTTTGATTTTTCAAATTATATTCCATTTTTTAATTTTCTTTTTTCGAGATAATTTTCTTTTTGCTTTTTTGCGAATTTCTTGTGTAAAATTGACGATTTGAAAATATTTTGGAAATATGTTTTTACAAATACATAGATTTTGCAATGTTTTAAAAAGTTGAATTCTTTATTTTGTTAATAAGTAGTACATTATGCTACAAGGGAGGGAAGTGCTTGTTTTTTGCCGAGTGTGAAGATTGCTGCCCGAGCGAAGCAAGTGCTAAAATAACACGAGATGAAAAAGCACTCCCTTCCGTGTAGCTTACGATAATTTTTTTCGGCTACGTTAAAAAGACCATCTTTTTATGCCTGCAACGCCGTAACGGCACAAATAGGTAAAAATATTGAATAGAACCTACATATATAATGGCTGCATATTGTTTCATTTATATACAAAATTTGAGTTCGTTATCTTAAGTTTTGCAAAAGTTACAATAGATCGATAATGCCAATTTTTTGGAAAATTCAAAACATCATAAAACACACACACACGCACACGCACACGCACACGCACACGCACACGCACACGCACACGCACACGCACACGCACACGCACACGCACACGCACACGCACACGCACACGCACACGCACACGCACACGCACACGCACACGCACACGCACACGCACACGCACACGCACACGCACACGCACACGCACACGCACACGCACACGCACACGCACACGCACACGCACGCGCACGCGCACGCGCACGCGCACGCGCACGCGCACGCGCACGCGCACGCGCACGCGCACACGCACACGCACAAGCACACGCACACGCACACGCACACGCACACGCACACGCACACGCACACGCACACGCACGCGCACGCGCACGCGCACGCGCACGCGCACGCGCACACGCACACGCACACGCACACGCACACGCACACGCACACGCACACGCACACGCACACGCACACGCACACGCACACGCACACGCACACGCACACGCACACGCACACGCACACGCACACGCACACGCACACGCACACGCACACGCACACGCACACGCACACGCACACGCACACGCACACGCACACGCACACGCACACGCACGCGCACGCGCACGCGCACGCGCACGCGCACGCGCACGCGCACACGCACACGCACACGCACAAGCACACGCACACGCACACGCACACGCACACGCACACGCACACGCACACGCGCGCGCGCGCGCACGCGCACACGCACACGCACACGCACACGCACACGCACACGCACACGCACACGCACACGCACACTCTCACGCACACACGCACGTCCACACACATACACATACGGACATTATTTCTAAATCACTTTTCTCGACGTTTTGACACATTCTGAGTGTACTGACATGAAAATTTCGAAAAAAAAAATTTTCATGAAAACAAAGCTTCCTCTATGAGGAAGCAAAAAGTGTTGGCAATAACACTTTCTTGTGTTAATTCACTGATTGCACAGGAAATAGTTATCGATGACATTTTTCTGTATTATTGACATTTTTTTCTGTGTAAACTTTACACCATAATTTAAGGACCTATTGGGACTACACAGTGGTGTTAAGTTTAACACCACATTTTTTACATTGTGCTGTAAAAACGGCCTTCAGCTACAACATATAATTTTTTGAGAGGTTAATAAAATTCCAAACTTGGTGTTCCTGCATCCTTAACCGAGAACAAGCTTTATATTGTACTGTCACTCACAGTTCACTTTAAAATCTCGCGTTCTCGTCTTTTCGGATTTAGTTGAATCGGAGCAAATTGCAGCTAGGGTGTCAGGAGGTGGAGGCGCGTTTACTACGGCTGAGCACAAAGTTGTGTGGCTCTGGAGTATTTCCGCATGAAATCGATCGAGCGTTTCAACCGACCAGCAAAAACCCTCTGATTTCGCCATGTGTGCCGAATTTTTTGGACATATCAATTTATAAATACTTTTTTATTGCTTCATAATTGTGATTTTTAAAAATTCCCATGTATCAAATGACTCACAATCAAATTTAACATCCGAATAAAACTAGGTACACGAATGTTTTATGCCAATTAACAACGTAAATAGATTTCTACTCTAGAAAAACATTATGCATAAAAAGTACAAAAAACGATAAACAATATATTTTTATTTTGAAGCTTTAACGATTACGTAGAAAATGAATAGCAAGCAAATGTTTATTTAAAGTTTTAGGGATTAGATTTTCTCGGTTTCAATGTGCCATTTTTCGCTGATTACAAATAAAGCAGAAAAATAATAAAAATCTTAATGTATCATAATGGAAATACTAAGTTCGTACACGAAGAGAAAAATATGGAAATAATCTTTATACTCGTGTGGCATCTGAAATTTTCCAACCGGAAATCGGATTTGTGAATTCTGGAATCAGAAACAGAAAAAAGTCAGTTTTTTTTTAAATCGTGGTAAAAAGATTTGTAACCGGTTTTTTCTGTGGTAGAATATGCGACTTTCGACTTTTTTTTATCAAAAAAATAATAATGCCCCTGTTTTTCGGAACTTTCACACAAATGCATTTTTTAATACCAGAAGATCGTTCGGTGCCACTCTGGCGATTTTTTTGTGATATCAACAGTCATGTAGCAATACTCTGTAATTTTTTCAGTAAAAAAAAATTTCCTTTTTTTAATTAAACAATAATTCCTCCATTTTTCGGAAAAAAATCATACTCACAGGAACGTGACAATTATTTGGAATATTCCGCTCGAAAGCTAACAATAAACGACAACTTTTATGTGCAGACATTTTTTTTCAGTAACTTCAAAATTCTGAGATATTGGCACTTGAATAAAAAAGCCATTTTCTGAAAAATTATTTTTAAAAATCTGAAAAAATTCACATAGAGTGTCTTTTAGTGCTACATTCATATAATCAATTACAGGGCAAATCGGAGAGGGTCGAAAAAAAAAGTGGCTGAATTGACAGAGAATGCTTCATAAATGAGTGGACGTACATTCGAATATTTGGTGAAAACGTACAATAAATGAAAAAAGATGCAAAGTAGAACCTTGCACATTGCTTCCTCATTATTTTTCGCTTTTTACAAAGCTCCCTCTGTGAGGAAGCAGTATGTTATTCAATTTTGGCTTCCTCATAGAGGAAGCTTTGTAAAAAGCGAAAAATAATGAGGAAGCAATGTGCAAGGTTCTACTTTGCATCTTTTTTTTTTTATACCTTGTGTCTCTTTTGCAGAGGTGTTTTATACAGCTATAAATCACCTCTGCAAACACCGTTACATCTAATTTTGATTAGATACAAATTTTTGTCGTACTTTCTCAACTTTTCCGGAAGTTATAGCGGAAATCTACATTTTTATTAAAATGAAAAATGGTGTAAAATCCGAACGACTTTACCGATCATCACCAAATTTGGTACATGGCATTTCTGAATGTTATTTTTCGTCTGTACAAAATTTCTGTTCATTTGTTGAAATTCGACGTAATTTAGATCAAAATCTATTTTTTTCGAAAAATTCAAAATTCTATAAAATCGGAACCGCTTTACCGATTTCGCTGAAATTCAATACCAAACGTCATTTAACGTGTCTTCATTTATAAAGAACTATTTAGCTAAATTGGCGAACTTTTACGAAAGTTAGAGCGATCACGACATTTTTTGAAAAAATTAAAAATTGCATAAAATCTGTTTACATTGATACATTTAATTAAAAATCACGTCAATAACAGAGGAGTCAATACTCTACCTGCGTGCAAAATTTTAGCTAGATCCATCGTGCCGTTCGTGAGTTATGGGCAATTGAATTTTCAGTGTCTGGATACATACACACACACACACACACACACACACACACACACACACACACATACACACATACAGACATATTTTCTAGACCACTTTTCTCGAATTTTTAGGTGATTCTAAGCATACTGACATGAAAATCTCGAAAAAAAAATTTTTCACGAAAAACAAAGCTTCCTCTATGAGGAAGCAAAAATCAGTATCTTTTGCCAAAAGTAAACAGACTACGTTGGCGCCACCTTTGTCCTAATCAGGAAACTTACCGACCAAAGTCGGTATCTTAATCTACTCCAGCATCCCCTTAAGGGGATGCTGGAGTAGATTTTTTTGCCGACTTTGGTCGGTAATTTTTTTGATCAGGACACAGGTGGCGCCGACGTAGTCTGTTTATTTTTGGCAAAAGATACTGAATCTCCCGAAAAGCAATATGGCCGCACACGATATGTCAGCTGACCTTTGCCGTAGGACTTAGTAGTTTCTGGAAATTAGATGTGTAAAATCAGACCGGACGTCAATTCTGTGATGATTTCTAAATATTCGAAAACCATCAGAATGTCAAATACACAAGCCAAATCCATGTATAGTGTATACTACGGTCACGTCGCAAAGGCTCGGAGCTTTTGCCAAAAGAAAACAGACTACATCGGCGCCACTTGTGTTCCAATCGGGAAACTTCATTTGCGCTCTTCTTGACCCACTCTAATCGCGAACAGTCTACGTGAACGTAGTCTGGGTTTTGCGTGGATTCCTTTTGTGTAATTGACTTTTCGACGCTCGTAGAATATTCAGAGAACGCTAAAGAATGGACGTACATTTCGATTTAACGTATGTGAGTTCCAGAATCTTTTATATCTTACCAAACAGGCGATGTTGTCAAACCTTGGCGGCCATTTTGATTTCGGGAGGTTTAGTAATATACGATTTTTTTCATTTATTGTACGTTTTCACCAAATATTCGAATGTACGTCCACTCGTTTATGTTGATATTACAAACGTGTACAATTTGAAGCATGTGTGTAGCGTATTAACGAAGTATAATCAAAACTACGAAAAAGCCTGTTTTTACCGACCAAAGTCGGTAATAAAATCTACTCCAGCATCCCCTTAAGCCGAATTGAAAAAACGTGATTTGGTTTGGATTACTAATTTTGCACCAAAATATAAGAATTAGATTGATCGTGTCATAAATTTTGATCGGTCAACAGATGTTCGTCTGTTCGACTAAGTATTAAAGCACGTTATTATATCGGATAATTCACGAATGATATTTGGTAAATTAGACTTGCGTTAATGGATGGTCTATTCGTTGCGTTGGTAGAGAGGACGAGCGCATTATTCGTCCTTATTGCTCGAGTTCTCGGTGCGCATTAGTTTCTATCTCTTAAAAGGGCCCATATAGCTCTCAGTCAGGACTTCTGAATGTTTCCATTCGCTCCGCTGGCTCCCTTGTCCCTTAGTTTCCCCTACATTGCGCTCGCCAGTTCCTTTACTTTAATCGCATTCTGTGCGCTCGAGTAATTAAAATGCTCCGGGTAGGCATTAGCCATTCCGGACGAGGTAGAAGTTTTCTGATCAATGTCCGAAGTAGGTGGGTGGGTAATGCAGTAGCGGCTCGAGTAAATGTTGACTCGAGTCACGACGACTATCCATCTGTTTTGAATGAAAGCGTCGGGAGTTTCTTCGCTTTTGCATTCCAAAGCGAAGATAATTTCTTTCTTCTTATTTCAAGTCGACCAATCTCCTCTTCAACTTTCGAATCTTTCATTGCCAATGGAATTTCTAATTTTCATTATTACCGTTTTGTTAATCTTTTTCTCAAAGTTGTGGATCTTTAAACTAACATCAAACATTCTATCCGAATCCTTTGCATTTTGTAAATTATCGGTAATATTTTTTTTTTTTTTTTTTTTTTTAAATTTGGAACAGTATGTCAAATTTTTTTCGTTTCCTTTTTCTCATATAAGAATAAGGCGACTAAATAAACTCGAAAAAAAAGAATATTTACCTAAGATTTAAAAATCGACTTTCATAATGTTATAACATAAAAACGGAATTTCATAATTTTCATTATTAGCGTTTTATTAATCGTTTTCTCAAAGTTGTGGATTTTTAAACTAACATCAAACATTGTATCTGAATCCTTTGCATTTTGTAAATTATCGGTAATATTTTTTTTTTTTAAATTTAGAACAGTTTTCCATATCTTTTCCGTTTCCTTTTTCTGATATAAGAATAAGGCGACTAAATATACTCGAAAAAAGTATATTTACCTAAGATTAAAAAATCGACTTTCATAATGTTATAACATATAAAACTGAATTTTATAATTTTTTTTATTGGCGTTTTATTAATCGTTTTCTCAAAGTTGTGAATCTTTAAACTAACATCAAACATTGTATATGAGTCCTTTGCATTTTGTAAATTATCGGTATTATATTTTTTTTTAAATTTGGAACAGTGTTTTACATTTTTTTCGTTTCCTTTTTCTCTTATAAGAATAAGGTGACTAAATAAACTCGAAAAAAAGAATATTTACCTAAGATTAAAAAATCGACTTTCATAATGTTATACCATATATAAACTGAATTTCATAATTTTCATTATTAGCGTTTTATTAATCGTTTTCTCAAAGTTGTGGATTTTTTAACTAACGTGAAATATTCTATCTGAGTCCTTTGCATTTTGTAAATTATCGGTAATATTTTTTTTTTTAAATTTGGAACAGTGTTTTACATTTTTTTCGTTTCCTTTTTCTCATATAAGAATAAGGCAACTAAATATACTCGAAAAAAAGAATATTTACCTAAGATTAAAAAATCGACTTTCATAATGTTATAACATATAAAACTGAATTTTATAATTTTCTTTATTAGCGTTTTATTAATCGTGTTCTCAAAGTTGTGGATCTTTGAACTAACATCAAACATTCGATCTGAATCCTTTGCATTTTATAAATTGCCGGCAATATATATATATATATATATATATATATATATATTTTTTTTTTGTATATGGAACAGTGTTCCACATTTTTTCCGTTTCTCATATAAAAATAAGGCGGCTAAGAAGACACGTAAAAAATAATAATTATATGAGATTTAAAAATCGACTTTCATAATTTTTAGCTTTCATAATGCTATAACATATAAAAACTGAATTTTATAATTTTCAACTTTATGCAAACAAATAGTAGGGTAGATGCATCGTTTGTACCAAATGTGGCCATTTCTACATTAATATATGCCAATCTGTAATTTACCCGTATTCATATGTTAATACTTCAAAAGTATTTTTACACGTTACCAAGATTGTTCCCTCCATTTATTTGACATTCGAAAACTTTTATAATTTTCAATATTAATATTAATTCTTTATAACTTTTTTATCATTTATTATCAATATTAATACTTTATAATTTTATTATCATTTATTATCAATATTAATTCTTTATAATTTTATTATTATTTATTATCAATATTAATTCTTTATACTTTTATTATCATTTATTATCAATATTAATTCTTTATAATTTTATTATCATTTTTATCAATATTATTTTTTTATAATATTATTATCATTTTTATCAATATTATTTTTTTATAATTTTATTACCATTTATTATTAATATCAATTCTTTATAATTTTATTATTATTTATTATTAATATTAATACTTAATAATTTTTTCCTTTCGAATTTATTGGCCAAAACTGTCTGTGGCCAAAAAAAAAAAAAAAAAAAAAAAACGTTTGCATCTACCCTATAAATAATTAATCACAGAAATTTCACTTAAATTCTGCCACAATAAAATGTATGTTCTTAGGTCCGGATAGAATTTAATCTCGAATATTTCATAAAATACCAGGAGTTAATAAGAAAGTGATGCTTTAAAGATGCTTGACGCTGGGCTGATTTGCAGTAATTTGTAAAGCCAGCTGCGACCAAGGGAGGATGCGTCTCTGGCGTGTTTGAAGCGTAGAGGGTTGAAAGGGAAAGAAAATAGTTGAGAAGAAACGAGGAACGTCACGGAGACTACGGAGTGAGGAACCCCAAGGGAGGGAAAAGCAACAGAGGGAGCTGCCAGTTTCGCGAGGAGAGGAATGGAAGAAGGATGCGTAAAGGCTGATGGTGAATGGGGTGTACGGAGAGGGAGACGAGACGAGAAGAGACGATGCCACCAGCCACCAGAGCGAAGCAGCAGCGACAGGATACCGATGGATGCGTTGGTTCCGGTATCGACCTGCAGGGCGTGTCTCCCTCACTGGGGAAGCGCGCACCGTCAACCCCAACCCTCTCTAGCTTTCTCTCTCTTTTGCTCTCACTACCCTTTCTCCATTGCTGTTGGCGGCGGGTGAGCCAGCGCAATACCAGCCACCCCCTTCCCGCTCACAACTTCCCTGTGCCTGGAGCTACTACTAGTCGAGAGCGGTGCCTCTCTCTTTCACTCCTTCGCTGGTCTTACCGGCAAACTCTCATTTTGACGTCTCACTGCGACACTCGCTACTTACTGCTATTATACACTTCGTTCGTTAACGAAAAACTATAGCTTACGATTTATTGTTATTATTATTTTTTTAAATTGTTACATTGGTACTTGAGGTTTGAGTATCACATTTGTTTGGTTAGACAGCATCACATTTTGAGTTTGAGCATCACATTTTATTTGACGTGAGTCAAATTTAACCAACTCGTTTTTGGAAATAAAACATCTCAAATTTTTTAAATCATTTAGCCGAAATTTAGAAAGTCGTTAATTTGCGATTAATTTTAAAAAAATCAAATTTGACTCACGTCAAATCTAACCAAACCCGTTTATTAAATTCAGTAAATTTCAGTTTATTTGGTTAAATTTGACGTGAGTCAAGTCTAACCAAATAAACTGAAATTTTCTACAGATTAATAAATAACATTCAGCGCTGCTGCCTAACAAATTTGGTTGCGAGTTCTACTTTGTAACTTTTTTTTTCTATGAATTATTTACGTATTCGGTGTTTTTTAGATGTCTCATTTTGACGTCTCACTGCAACACTCGCTACTTACTGCTATTATACACTTCGTTCGTTAACGAAAAACTATAGCTTACGATTTATTGTTAATATTATTTTTTTTAATTGTTACATTGGTACTTGAGGTTTGAGTATCACATTTGTTTAGTTAGACAGCATCACATTTTGAGTTTGAGCATCACATTTTATTTGACGTGAGTCAAATCTAACCAACTCGTTTTTGGAAAGAAAACATCTGAAATTTTTAAAATCATTTAGCTGAAATTTAGGAAGTCGTTAATTTGCGATTAATTTTAAAAAAATCAAAGGAAAATCGTGGTTTGTTATCCTTAAGGCGATATGAAATAGATATGGGTGCAACAGAGATGAGGGCTAATGACACTTACGGCGAGTTACGGCTTTGGTTAGATTTGACTCACGTCAAATCTAACCAAAGCCGTTTATTAAATTCAGTAAATTTCAGTTTATTTGGTTAGATTTGACTCACGTCAAATTTAGGAAGTCGTTAATATGCGATTAATTTTAAAAAAATCAAAGGAAAATCGTGGTTTGTTATCCTTAAGGCGATATGTTTATTAAATTCAGTAAATTTCAGTTTATTTGGTTAAATTTGACGTGAGTCAAGTCTAACCAAATAAACTGAAATTTTCTACAGATGAATAAATAACATTCAGCGCTGCTGCCTACCAAATTTGGTCGTGAGTTCTACTTTGTAACTTTTTTTTTCTATGAATTATTTACGTATTTGGTGTTTTTTAGATGTCTCATTTTGACGTCTCACTGCGACACTCGCTACTTACTGCTATTATACACTTCGTTCGTTAACGAAAAACTATAGCTTACGATTTATTGTTATTATTATTTTTTTTTAATTGTTACATTGGTACTTGAGGTTTGAGTATCATATTTGTTTGGTTAGACAGCATCACATTTTGACTTTGAGCATCACATTTTATTTGACGTGAGTCAAATTTAACCAACTCGTTTTTGGAAATAAAACATCTCAAATTTTTTAAATCATTTAGCCGAAATCTAGAAAGTCGTTAATTTGGGATTAATTTTTTAAAAATCAAAGGAAAATCGTGGTTTGTTATCCTTAAGGCGATATGTTTATTAAATTCAGTAAATTTCAGTTTGGTTAAATTTGACATGAGTCAAATCTAACCAAATAAACTGAAATTTTCTACAGATTAATAAATAACATTCAGCGCTGCTGCCTAACAAATTTGGTTGCGAGTTCTACTTTGTAACTTTTTTTTTTCTATGAATTATTTACGTATTTGGTGTTTTTTAGATGTCTCATTTTGACGTCTCACTGCGACACTCGCTACTTACTGCTATCATACACTTCGTTCGTTGACGAAAAATTATAGCATACGATTTATTGTTATTATTATTTTTTTTAATTGTTACATTGGTACTTGAGGTTTGAGTATGACATTTGTTTGGTTAGACAGCATCACATTTTGAGTTTGAGCATCACATTTTATTTGACGTGAGTCAAATCTAACCAACTCGTTTTTGGAAATAAAACATCTCAAATTTTTTAAATCATTTAGCCGAAATTTAGGAAGTCGTTAATTTGCGATTAATTTAAAAAAAATCAAAGGAAAATCGTGGTTTGTTATCCTTAAGGCGATATGAAATAGATATGGGTGCAACAGAGATGAGGGCTAATGACACTTACGGCGAGTTACGGCTTTGGTTAGATTTGACTCACGTCAAATCTAACCAAAGCCGTTTATTAAATTCAGTAAATTTCAGTTTATTTGGTTAAATTTGACGTGAGTCAAGTCTAACCAAATGAACTGAAATTTTCTACAGATGAATAAATAACATTCAGCGCTGCTGCCTACCAAATTTGGTCGTGAGTTCTACTTTGTAACTTTTTTTTTCTATGAATTATTTACGTATTTGGTGTTTTTTAGATGTCTCATTTTGACGTCTCACTGCGACAGTCACTAGTTACTGCTATTATACACTTCGTTCGTTGACGAAAAATTATAGCATACGATTTATTATTATTATTATTATTTTTTAAAATTGTTACATTGGTATTTGAGGTTTGAGGATGTCACTATTTTTTTATATAATGTATTGGTCCATTTTGGTTTGCTCTGACTCACGTCAAATCTCAACAAATAAACTGAAATTTTCTACAGATGAATAAATAACATTCAGCACTGCTACCTACCAAATTTGGTCGTGAGTTCTACTTTGTAACTTTTTTTTTCTATGAATTATTTACGTATTTGGTGTTTTTTCGATGTCTCATTTTGACGTCTCACTGCGACACTCACTACTTACTGCTATTATACACTTCGTTCGTTGACAAAAAAATATAACATACAATTTTTTTTAAATTGTTACATTTGTTCAGAATTTTAAGCATTCCACTAGTTTTTAATATAATGTATTGGTCAATTTTGTTCTATGAATTAATTGATTTTCATTGTATTTTAGAGTATTGGTTAGAAAGTTGATAATCTGATATTATTAATATTAGTAAATTCAAACGATCTTTTGAAATTTTCTGATCTTTAATCTTTAATCTTTTTTTTTTTATCTTTAATCAAATTTAATATTTACGACAACTGAACTGATATTTACTGATATCAAATTACAATTTTATATCAATAAACGTGATATCAATTCGATGTCAAAATCACTTTCAAATTTTTCTAAGATATTTTCTCTTAACGTATCTAAAAAAATGGCACGTTTTTGACATATGTCGATTTGTGATTTCAATTTGACATAATTATTTTTACGCGGGTAAAGCAGTTTGTATTTTGCAAGCCTGCTTTTGTCATACGGACATTTTTCCTAAATCGTTGTTCACTATATTTTAGACCCTTTTACTGGCATTAAAATCTAAAAAAAATGCATTCCCATAAACGAATTTTTCTCTACGAGAAGCAAAATGCCACGAAAATAACGAAAATAAAATTTGTTTCTCTACTAATTTATACATTAATTAGCATTTCAGAGTTATGGTTAACTAAACAGTTAATGTTATTATAAATAGTAGCATGGACTAACAATTTAATCTTCCGAAGTAGAAATTTGAAGCATTAAAACAGGTGCATTGAACGGGTGCTGGTCAGGCCCTGTCAGGGCCCGATCAGGGCCTCATTTATGGCTGTTATAACGTTAAAAAAATTCTGCTCGGGTCGTCAATGTTAGTGACACGATTACTCTTATTGTTATTATACAGTTGATCTCTTTTGTCGTTAATAATGCATCCATGATGATAATTGATATTAAAAAATCATTAAATGGCCTCGCTTCGGTTGTGCTGTGAACCAAAAAGGGTTAATAATTTTTCATTGTATTTTTCCGAGGAAGAATTTTATCGAAAAATTATTGGGTCGGAATAAGTGTTCGTTTGACGCACGAAAATAAATGATGGGAAAAAGGGGCTCGCAGAACGTGAGGTAATAAAGGAAACGTGGCGTTTACAAATTGTTCGCAATTGAAACGAGCGCGATTTCATAAACTTCTCGTTATGATATTATTATTACTCTCTTTTTTAACTTTTCGTGGAATGCACAATGTGCTGTTGAATTTGGCACGCTGTATTATTCAGAGTTTCGTTCAATGTCTGCCCTAACGTTGAACGATATTCTTAATTCACAATACTATAGTATAACTTTCATTAGGGTCCTAAAGTTTTCGTACGTTTGGTTTACTTTGTGTATAGCAGCAGTCCTTTATCTACATTTCAATACATAAGCACGTAGGTACGTTATGAAAATATATGTACATTCACTCAGATATATATTTTGGACAAAATGAAATACAAAATTTAATTAAAATTAATTAAATTTCGACACCAGATAACTTTGAATTTATAACTTCTGAAAATATCGTTCGGCGCATAATACAAAGTGGTAGGCCACAATTAGAAAACCCTCGTTGCTCTACTTGTAATTTTTTAAAAATGAATATAACATTATAATATAGAAAAAAAAAATTTAATATAGACTCTCAAGTTTTGCTCGTGATTGCACCATAAAAAAACAAAGCTATTAAAAGATAATTTCGCCTTTAAAAAATTACAGAAATCGTTTACAATGAAATATAATAAAAATAATAATAATAATAGAAAATTATTTGCTACTGTAAGGATTATATTACCAAAGATGTAACTGTAAATTAAAGGGGAATTAGGTTTGTGTTAATTTAAAAAAAAAAGCCGAATTCCATTTCGAAACCATTTAGTTTCAGCTCCCTATTATTTCCATGAATAGGGGTAAATATTCTATACGTGGAATTATCGTATTATAAAGCAGCATACAAATTTGGCTGAAATATACTCTCAACTTTTCCTCGTGATTGTAAATACCACCGAGGATGGTGACCACCATAAAAAAAAAGCAAAGCTATTTATAGATAATTTAGCCTTAAAAAAAATTATAGAAATAGTTTACAATGAAATATAACAAAAAAATAATAATAGAAAATTATTTGCTACTGTAAAAATTATATTACCAAAGATGTAACTGTAAATTAAAGGAGAATTAGGTTTGCGTTAACTTAAAAAAAAAAAACCGAATTCCATTTGGAAACCATTTAGTTTTAGCTCCCTATTATTTCCATGAATAGGGGTAAATATTCTATACGTCGAGTTATCGTATTATAAAGCAGTATACAAATTTGGCTGAAATATACTCTCAACTTTTCCTCGTGATTGTAAATACCACCGAGGATGGTGACCACCATAAAAAAAGCAAAGCTATTTATTGATAATTTAGCCTTAAAAAAATTATAGAAATAGTTTACAATGAAATATAACAAAAAAATAATAATAGAAAATTATTTGCCACTGTAAACATTATATTACTAAAGATGTAACTGTAAATTAGAGGGGAATTAGGTTTGTGTTATCTTAAAAAAAAACAACCGAATTACAAAAAAAAAAAAACAAGCCTTTAAAAAATTACAGATTAAAAAAAAAAACAAGGATGCAAAGTAGAACCTTGCACATTGCTTCCTCATTATTTTTCGCGTTTTACAAAGCTACCTCTATGAGGAAGTATGTTATTCAATTTTTGGCTTCCTTTTTTGGCTTTCATAGAGGAAGCTTTGTAAAACGCGAAAAATAATGAGGAAGCAATGTGCAAGGTTCTACTTTGCATTCTTGTTTTAATTAGATAAATATACATGTTGTGGATTCGCTTTTTCTATTTCGTTATTACGTTATTTCGTGATTATTAGAGTGTTTCCGAAAGTGAATGTGATAATGTATATTTTTAAAAATAATTCAACATTCCATAAAATCAAAAATTTCATACCATTCGTCACTAAATTATACATATATAATGGCTGAATATTGTTTCATTTATATACAAAATTTGAGCTCGCTATCTTAAGTTTTGCAAAAGTTTCAATAGAGCGATAATGTCAATTTTTTGAAAAATTCAAAACATCATAAAATTTTAACGGTTCAACCGATCTTAACCAAATTCAATAGCGATCACCGGCGTACGAAAGCTTACATTCATACCAATTTTAAGATCAATATCTCGAAAATTGAAAGAGTTATCGCGTAAACAGACATTTTTCAAAAAATTTAAAAAACGCGTAATAATTTAACGATGAAGTGGATTTTAACAAAAATCTGTATGAACGATGAGGCTTGATGCCTCTATCTATGGTCCAAATTTCAGCTTGATATCTCAAGGCATTCCCAAGTTATAAAGGTTTACATTTTTCGATCGTGTAACATACACACATACCCGCGTAGAAAAAAAGAATCTTGTGAAGAATCTTTTGAAGAATGTTAAAAAAAGTCTTGAAAGAATCTTTGAAAGAATCTTTAAAGGAATCTTGAAAAGAATCACGTATAGGATCCGGAGCAAGATTCTTTCCAGGATTCTTTTCAAGATTCTTTCTATCCGAAAGCGTTCTGAGAATCTTACAAAGAATCTTCGAAAGAATCTTGAAAAGCGTCTTTAAGAGAATCGTGAAAAGATTCCGTCCATTAAACAGAAAAATCGTTGAAAGAAGTTTTATGAAATTCTTCAGAGGAATCGAGCAAAACCTGTTGTTGCTTTTCCTTGGTGTCGCGACAGTACATTTCGGTACGTCAACGAAGGGTAAACCCCTCGTGTATAGTCGAACTCAGAAAAGCTTTCCAGCCTTATATATACGCTGAGGCTTCAAACCACTTGCGAGAAACGTTCCGTCCGTTCGCCACCTAGTGACATCATACGAAACACTGGTGGACAATACTCCGCTAGATGGCAAGCGGTCGAAGTGTTTCTCGCAAGTGACTTGAAGCCGGAACGTATATAAAACTGCAAAGCTGTCCTGAGTTCGACTATACACGAGGGGTTTACCCTTCGTTGACGTATCGAAATGTACTGTCTCGACACCAAGGGAAAGCAACAACAGGTTTCGCTCGATTCCTCTGAAAATTTTGATTAAGATTTTTTCAACGATTTTTCTGTTTAATGGACGGAATCTTTTCACGATTCTCTTATAGACGCTTTTTAAGATTCTTTCGAAGATTCTTTAAAAGATTCTCAGAACGCTTTCGGATAGAAAGAATCTTGTAAAGAATCCTGGAAAGAATCTTGCTCCGGATCCTATACGTGATTCTTTTCAAGATTCCTTTAAAGATTCTTTCAAGACTTTTTTAAAGATTCTTTACAAGATTCTTCACAAGATTCTTTTTTTCTTACACACACACACACACACACATACAGACATTTTTTCTAAATCACTTTTCTCGACGTTTTGGCCCATTCTGAGTGTACTGACATGAAAATCTCGAAAAAAAAATTTTTCAGGAAAACAAAGCTTCCTTTATGAGGAAGCAAAATTACAAATTAGTTTACAATGAAATATAACAAAATAATAATAATAATAGAAAATCATTTGTTACCGTAAACATTATATTACCAAAGATGTAACTGTAAATTAAAGGGGAATTAAATTTGCGTTAACTTTTTCAAAAAACTGAATTCCATTTGGAAACCATTTAGTTTCAGCTCCCTATTATTTCCATGAATAAGAGTAAATATTCTACACGTGGAGTTATCGTATTATGAAGCAGCATACGAATTTGGTTCTCAATTGGTTCCGACCCTCATACAGCGAATAGTGCCGAGAATTTCGAATGGGGGAACGAGGAATGTTTATGTTTGTTTGAGAGTGCTCGGCGATAAAAGAAAATTCAGTCACGGGAAGGCTAATGGCCATTGCCCATTACGAATCCATTTCGTTAATTACCAGCCCTCTGATTAAATATACCAATGTTTATAAGGGCGCGGGATTGTTTCCGCCACTGGCACTCTTATCAGCACCTTTTTTTTTCTTTTTTTTCTTCGTTTACTGTGTCGCACGCAACCGGCGCTAGAAATTTATATTTCTTTTCCAGATACATGCGATAGCTATGCACCACGATTGATTTGTTTCTGACATTTTTCCCGAGCAATCTGACCCCTTCCGCCACTGGAATCACACATCGTACTGCTCTTGTGAAATTACACGTCACCTCACGTTTGTTATGAATATAAAATGCTATTTTTTATTTTTCGTTTTATAATTAACCTTTGCATATTTATAATCTATGAGGCATTCGCCGCCACTTTTTCCTGAATCTCTGATATTTCTCATAAAAAGTCAGGTTTTATCAATACTTGGAAATATAACTTGTGATTTTTGTTTTACAACAATGTAGAAATATCTTTTTTTATTATTATTTATATTTTCGAAGAGAAGAAAATTTATATGAAAAATACGATGGAAAAAATGAACATTTATGCGACATGAATGCATATTAAAACTCGCACTCAAAAGTTTATTGAAAATGTCAACTTTTTACATCGTAATTTTCATGTGTTATTTTTTTATTTCTATTGAAAAAAAATAATAATACCTACTTAAAAAAAGAAAGTTAGATAAATTTCGCAGGAAGAATCTTCGAGTAGTGCTAATAATTGGCTGATTATGGAAAATATTACACGTAGAAAACAAACGCGGGTGGCGAAAGAAATATTTTGTTACTGAAAGAAGAAATATTTATTGTGCATTAAGCAAAACTTGATTCTATTATCCGTTAGTTCGCTCAACTTAGTATTAACCTTCCAATTAACCAAACATTTCTTTCGCCACCCGCAAACTCACATTTGGTAGGTCGAACCTATCTTTTTTTTTCTCAGTGTAGAGAAGTTAAGAAAAAAAAAGATGGCACTTAAAATTGAACTTAAGAACGACAGTACAAAATTAAAAGTGCTCAAAATAGCAGGAAATTTGTTAATCTTATTTTTTTTTAACGCCAACTTGCCCTTAAGGATTTTTTGGGCGTGACTGGATTGTAATAAATATCGGTAAATGCCGTTTTTTGAGGTCAATGATTATGAATCTGAACTCCAAAATCGAAATTCCAAAATGCGGAAAAACCCATTTTTAGTAACCATCGTATTAACAAAGTTCACGTACCCGCGTAGAAAAAAAGAATCTGGCCGAGATTCTAAGATTCTCTGGTTAAGATTCTCAGCGAGATTCTTAAGAATCTCAGCGAGAATCTCGGCGACATCACGGTTGCGCGCCGAACCGAGATTCTTTTAAAATCTATCTGGGAATCTCGCCGAGATTCGAGAGAATCTCGCCGAGATTCGAGAGAATCTCGGTCAGCTTCTTAGCGAGATTGGTTAGTGAGTAGCTGAATATAAAATGAATTTTCATCAGAATCTCGCCGAAAATAAAAAGAATTTCTATAAAAATCCCACTGAGATTCTAGAGAAACGCTTCGTTCCTTCGCCATCTAGCGGAGAAAATTTCATTTTCAATGAAAATGAAAAGAATCTCGCTGGACGAGATTCTGATAGAGATTCTTTTTATTTCCAGATACGCACTAAAGAATCTCTGTAAGAAGCTGGCCGAGATTCTAGAGAATCTCGGCGAGATACTTTGATTCTAGGTGATCTCACCTAGATACTAGAGATTCTGATAGAGATTCTTTTTATTTTCGGCGAACCCCTAAAGAATGTCGGTAAAAAGCTGGCCGAGATTCTCTAGAATCTCAGCGAGATTCTCAGATAGATTTAAAAAGAATCTCGGTTCGGAGCGCAACCGTGATTCTCGTCGAGATTCTCGCTGAGAATCTCGCTGAGATTCTTAAGAATCTCGCTGAGAATCTCAGCGAGAATCTTACTAGATTCTCGCTCGGATACTAGAGATTCTGATAAAGATTCTTTTTATTTTCGGCGAACCCCTAAAGAATCTCGGTAAAAAGCTGGCCGAGATTCTCTGGAATCTCAGAGAGATTCTCAAATAGATTTAAAAAGAATCTCAGTTCGGCGCGCAACCGTGATTCTCGTCGAGACTCTCGCTGAGAATCTCGCTGAGATTCTTAAGAATCTCGCTGAGAATCTCAGCGAGAATCTTACTAGATTCTCGCTCGGATACTAGAGATTCTGATAAAGATTCTTTTTATTTTCGGCGAACCCCTAAAGAATCTCGGTAAAAAGCTGGCCGAGATTCTCTGGAATCTCAGAGAGATTCTCAAATAGATTTAAAAAGAATCTCAGTTCGGCGCGCAACCGTGATTCTCGTCGAGACTCTCGCTGAGAATCTCGCTGACAATCTCAGCGAGAATCTTCTTAAGAATCTCGGCCAGATTCTTTTTTTCTACGCGGGTATGTATTGTACATTTTGTCTTAATAGCGCTAATAATTATGCAGTTGATTGGTATTTCACAGGTCATTTATAATGAGATAAATATTTGGATACATAGTTGGTTTGTTTGCAAACGAAAAGATAGAATCCGCTGCTGCGAAAAAAAATATTTTCAGAGATTATCGGTACGTGGAACGTCCTGTACTCGTTCTCTCGTGCTGCAGCTTCACCCTGTGGAATTTTCACGCCAAAAGCCTCTCAGACAAAACTTTTATTAGTTCTGCTCTCCTCTCACGTATACTCGGCGATGAAATTAAAGAAATATTAAATAATTTGTAATTCATAAAATATTCGTTCTCTTATAATAAAATAGTGTTTTAGAATTGTCTGAGTAGCAGACGAGAAGCAACGTGAATGCAAAACAGTTCTTCGGTACCCTGAGAGAATTTAAATTTTGGGAGACTAAAAAAAAAAAATGCGTCACAGAACTTAAGAACGATCATAAGTTTCATTTTAAGATTTGTCATATTTATTTTATTACAAGAATTAATTTTGTCCTATCATTTCGAGAAAAACAAAAATAAATCATTTATTTTATTACAGAAAAGTATTTTTTTAAAAAATTCCATATTTATATTCGAAAAAATTGAATATTTTTAACACATTTTATAAACAAAAAAAAAAAATATTTTCCAACTTGGCTATTTTTGCGAATTTCGAGTTACGGCCTTACTAAAGAATAAATTACATGCATATGAATTTATCTGAAAAAAAAGAAAAATAGTTTTTTTCAATATTTTGATCGGACTCCAGCTTAAACAGACCTTACGATAATTTCTACTCGCGATTATATTCGCATAACATCTGCTTGTCAAACTACGAAGAACTAATTCATTTTTTATGTTTGAATAATCTATAGGATGAGCTATTTTCTGGTTCAGATATTTTGAATAGGGTGAACTGTCGAAAATAAAAATTTCGGATATCGCATCATTAGCTATTTTAACATTCGCGGTTTTCACATTTCGAAATATGAGACATTCTGATTTTCATAATTTTATATTTTACTACTACTCTGATAGTGACTCTGACAAATGAATAGGAATATTCTATATCAAGATATATGCGACACCAAATATATAACATGCATCACGGATGTCATAAGGTGCCATATTATGTTGATCTTGTTACTCACTGACTGTGAGGCTGTAAGCAAGTTGCGAGGAGACACTTTACGCTCACTTGTAACGCCGCGAACCGCCCTCATTATCCTGCGAGATTAAAGGCTTCGCAGTCAAAGGGCATTGCAAATTATACACTAAGCCCTCGTCACCTTCGATCGAGTTCCCTGTGGAGAACCCTTCGAAGTTTCCATTTTGTGAGAATTGTCCTCGCCATTCGTATTCAACGTTACACGGCGACGAATTCGTTGCACGTATGTATTTAGTACAAATTATTGTAACTTTACTCTTTAATTGCAGTCGTAGAACGTTAACGAAAATTGTTATCTTGTATTCAATAGAATATCTGGTTGTACAATTTGCTGACAATTTTTGCTTCCTCATAGAGGAAGCTTTGTTTTTATGAAAATTTTTTTTTTTTCGAGATTTTCATGTCAGTACACTCAGAATGTGTCAAAACGTCGAGAAAAGTGATTTAGAAAAAATGTCTGTATGTGTGTGTGTGTGTGTGTGTGTGTGTGTGTGTGTGTGTGTGTGTGTGTGTGTGTATGTGTGTATGTTACACGATCGAAAAATGTAAACCTTTGTAACTCGGGAATGCCTTGAGATATCAAGTTGAAATTTGGACCATAGATAGAGGCATCAAGCCTCATCGTCCATACAGATTTTTGTTAAAATCCACTTCATCGTTAAATTATTACGCGTTTTTTAATTTTTTGAAAAATCTCTGTTTACGTGATAATTCTTTCAATTTTCGAGATATTGATCTTAAAATTGGTATGAATGTGAGCTTTCATACGCCGGTGATCGCTATTGAATTTGGTTAAGATCGGTTGAACCGTTAAAATTTTATGATGTTTTGAATTTTTCAAAAAATTGACATCGCTCTATTGTAACTTTTGCAAAACTTAAGATAGCGAGCTCAAATTTTGTATATAAATGAAACAATATGCAGCCATTATATATGTATAATTTAGTGACGAACGGTATGAAATTTTTGATTTTATGGAATGTCGAATTATTTTTTAAAATATACATTATCACATTCACTTTCGGAAACGCTCTAATAATCACGAAATCACGTAATAACGAAATAGAAAAAGCGAATCCACAACATGTATATTTATTTAATTAAAACAAGGATGCAAAGTAGAACCTTGCACATTGCTTCCTCATTATTTTTCGGGTTTTACAAAGCTTCCTCTGTGAGGAAGCCAAAAATTGAATAACATACTTCCTCATAGAGGTAGCTTTGTAAGAAGCGAAAAATAATGGGGAAGCAATGTGCAAGGTTCTACTTTGCATCCTTGTTTTGCCTTGTCGTACGTTTCGGATTTCCGATCAAGTAATATTTAATAGAAATAAGTCATGATTTTTAGATTATAATATAATATATATAATATAAATAATATAATATAATATATAACATAAATAGTTGAGACGTTCGTCTTAAGTATTTTTTTTCTCTCATCAACTGATAAATGGGAATAAAATATGTAATTTCAGGACCGGGATGAATATTTTTTCTGACGAAGTAAAAACTAATTTTTTTTTTACCAGTTTTTGGATACTTCAGATTTGAGCTTTTCGCCGAGAAACTTGCTCAAAACACTACATAAAGTTTCATTTTCTTTGCAACAATATTATGCAAAAATTCGCCAGCGGAATTTAAAAAAAAACTGTCGAAATCAAAAAAGTTATCTCATGATTAAAAATTTATTAAAATAATTAAAATGTTTAAATCCGCTTAACGTGAGAATCGGTTAATCAAATTGAAACACTAACAGACAAATTTTTTAGTTCTCAAAACACTGATACATATGTTTCTATCATATGTATTAATGGAATGAAAAAAAAAAAATTTAATTCTTTTTCGCTTTTTACAAAGACGCCGCTATGAGGAATTTTCTTTATTTTATTTTTGGCTTTCTCATAGAGGAAGCTTTGCGAAAGATGAAAATTATTGACGAAGTTGATGATTTCTGACGTTTTATGAAATCCAGAGCGACACCAATAAATTTTTTAAAAAATTCAAAATCACGCAAAATCTGAACCGCTTTACCGATCATCACCAAATTTGGTACGCAGCAGGGCTGAATGTTATTTTTCCTGTATAGAAATTTTGAGTCGATTAGTTGAAATTTTACCTGAATTAGAGCAAAACGAAAATTTTTCGAAAAATTCAAAATCTCATAAAAACCGAATCCACTTTACCGATTTCGTCCAAATTCAATACCAAAGATCGTATCACTTTGTTTAATTTTAATACTAAGTTTCAGCCCGATAGCTAAAAATTTGTTCGAGCTAGAGCATTTACGTACTTTTTTCAAAATTTCAAAATTCTTATAAAAATGAAATGCGTTAAGTGATTTTTGTAAAATTTATACCAATTGAAGATTACCCATTACTGTACATATTGTTTAAATTTAAGCTGATTCGGTCGGATACTTCATAAGTTACAGTTATATGAATTTTTAGTCTTCCATCACAAACATACACCAGATCCATTTTAAACCTTTTGACATGAAAAACTCGAAAACATTTTTAAAAAAATGAAACCAAAGCTTCCCTTACGAGGAAGCAAAAAGAAAATTGAAATGAGTAATTTCTCTCCGCACCGTTAATAAAAAATAACATCACAAAATAAAAATACATTACGTCTCGAGTTACATAAAAACTCGATGTTCTCCGAAGCTATATTTTTGTTCCTCGTCAGACTTACATAATTTCTATAACGACGGTAATAATAATGAAAAATTTCTCAAGACGCCGTGAATAATTTGTTTCAGGATGAATTAAAATCGGGTCACCGAAGCGTTCCGAGTTACGTGAGATAATCAAGAGCAAAGTGACGCTCGGTACTTGGCATAATACAAGTGAATATATATAACTCACAGCATCCAATGAAAAGGGATTCCATTCAGATGCAAACCATGCGTACCGGAGTATATTTGGTTCAGCGGAGACATTAGTAACTTCAACGGCGCATTGTAACGATCTTGGCCGGTGACACAGAGGGCAATACCGAATGTCGACTGGGAAGTATATGTACGAGATAAATGTATATATATATGTATATATATATACAAGTCGCTTAGCGGAGACGCTGCAGCGTCTCTCGATAGGAGGCACCTGTTGTCGACTCGAGACCGCCGATATTCACTCCATGCCTGTACACAGGACTGGAGTATAAACTCCAACTCTCAGGTGCATAACCGCCCGCGAACAACTTGGCTTCGGTTGGTTGTAGAATATGCGCTTGGGAGGATTTCGATACTCGACGATGCGGAGGAGCTTCCTGCATGTGAATCGCTCTGAAATTACCGGAAAGTGAGACACAGAGTATACATACATACTTCCTGTACATCTGTTACCCATGTTCCGATATATTATCGCTTCGGGGAGTAGTAAAGTGCTATCGCGAATAGAGCTTCGTTTCGCGTTTTGCTTCTCATTCGAAAGATGGAAAAGGATAGGAAGTAGAACCTTGCACATTCCTCATTATTTTTCAATTTTTATAAAGCTACCTCTGTGAGAAAGTGTGTTAATCAATTTTGGATTCCTATGGCATGAGGAAACTGTGGAAAGCGAAAAATAATGAGGAAGCAATGTGCATGGTTCTACTTTACATACTTGTTTTAAATCATTTCATAAAGGTTTGTAAGCGGTCCCATGTAGAAATCAGTCTGCACGGAAAGAAAAGCTTGGTTGGAACAATCAAGTGCTATGGTTATATATGCGCCAGACAATTAATTGGTTAGACCGACCAATTACTTAGTTAGGCTACCAATTTCTTGGTTAGACTAACCAAGTGACTTGGTAAGCTAACCAAGTGACTTGGTTAGACCAACCAAGAAATTGGTCACCTATCAAATTACTTGGTTGGTCTAACCAATTAATTATCTGGCGCATATATAACCATAGCACTTGGTAGTTCCAACCAAGCCTTTTTTCCGTGTGGGCATCCCAGTTTGAAACTCGATCCTGGTCGGGATTGGCTCGGGTTTCCGTAAATGGATTATCCAACTTGGAATCCGAATAGATCCCAAATAGATTTCCGGTTACGCAGTTTATCATCGATTAGGATTTGCTAGGGTTACACTAAGAGAGCCGTCCTATTTAGAATCGGGATGGATTCCGGATCGGGACCTAATTCTGAACGACGAGCGGTATTACCGTGCATCGGGATTTGTTAAGGTTTATCCTAAGAGGGGTTCTACTTGGATTCTGAATGGAATCCGGATCGTCTCCCCATTATTCAAAGATTTGTCCGGAACGAATTTTACTTCACCCTTTATGGAGTAATATGTTGTAGTATACACGTACGAAAAACTTTTCCTTAACTCGCGTGATTGTAACAACGTGTGCGGTTCATGTGTTCTCGCCGCTGCCCATACAGAAATTTCGACAGAGATCCAACTGGAATCAGCTTGGTATTTCCATCTTTCGACAAGGATCCAGTTGGATCCAGCCTATAGGCTCCAACTAGTATGTCCATCTAACGGCTGGAATCCAGTCAGCCATCGGATCGGATCCCAGTTCGGCATCCCGATCGGAATCCAGTTTCCCCGCGTTACATCCCATGTCTGGAATCCGATCCGATGACCGACAAGAATCCAATTGGAAGATGGGAATACCAGGCAGGATCCAGCTGGATCGCTGTCGAAATTTCTGCATGGGGTATTTTGTATGGTGGTAGGGGAGAGTGGGGCACAGTGTGTCACTATTTTCCTTATAATTTTTTTATATTTATTAGAATAGAGTTACGACTAAAAACCAAGCATAATTGGTTTCTTTGAACGTTTGGACATAGAAAAAAAACTGCAATCAACAGTTAAAAAGGTTCGAGGATATAAAAATAATTTCCGAAATTACACATTGTACCCCACTAGTGGGGTATAGTGTGTCATGTAAAGTAAAAAATGGTGCAAGGTGAGTTCATAATAATTTTGCTTTGAAAACCGGTTATTCATAATGCTGATAAATAGAAAACATGCGCACAAAGTGCCGCGCGAGCAATAATACCACCCATCATAACCGAATATGTGGGCTGCTCAAAAAGATGAGGTTAGCTTTCACATTTTTCCAAAACGCGAAAAATTTCTGTTCCAGAGATACAAATCAAAAAGTATTTTTGATTTTCTTTCACGGGCCTTCGGCAAAATACGTGACAGATTGTATTCCACCCTACAACCTACGTCCAACGCTTGGTGATTCATTGTACCCCAAGATCCAGGTGACACATTGTACCCCATTAGGCATCAACAAAGTTTTTAACGAAAAATAATGATTTATCGAACTAAATTTAACAAAACATGGTCACTGAGCAACCCAGCGATAATTGGACTATCATTTACGATCGAAAACTCAAGCAGGCTTGGAGAAAAAACTGAGGTATTACATTTTTACTGACAGCCCAAAAATTTAGTTTTGAAGGGTCCAAACCTATTTTATTTTTTAATAATTATTCATAACACTTGATCATTATTTTTTCACGCAGACTGAAACTCAATTTAGCTCATTTCCCAACACAAAAAAAACATTATTTATGCACGTTAAACCTCGGATTCCTATGGTATGAGGAAGCTGTGGAAAGCGAAAAATAATGAGGAAGCAACGTGCATGGTTTTACTTTGCATACTTGTTTTAAATCATTTCATAAAGGCTTGTAAGCGGTCCCATGTAGAAATCAGTCTGGGCATCCCAGTTTGAAACGAGATTCTGGTCGGGATTTGCTCGGGTTTCCATAAATGGATTATCCAACTTGGAATCCGAATAGATCCCAAATAAATTTCCGGTTACGCACTCGATGACAGTTGATCATCGATTAGGATTTGCTAGGGTTACCCTAAGAGAGCCGTCTTAATGATTATTTTTCGTTAAAACGAAAAATAATCATTTATCGAACTAAATTTAACAAAACATGGTCACTGAGCAACCCAGCGATAATTGGACTATCATTTACGATCGAAAACTCAAGCAGGCTTGGAGAAAAAACTGAGGTATTACATTTTTACTGACAGCCCAAAAATTTAGTTTTGAAGGGTCCAAACCTATTTTAGTTTTTAATAATTATTCATAACACTTGATCATTGTTTTTTCACGCAGACTGAAACTCAATTTAGCTCATTTCCCAACACAAAAAAAACATTATTTATGCACGTTAAACCTCGGATTCCTATGGTATGAGGAAGCTGTGGAAAGCGAAAAATAATGAGGAAGCAATGTGCATGATTTTACTTTGCATACTTGTTTTAAATCATTTCATAAAGGCTTGTAAGCGGTCCCATGTGGAAATCAGTCTGGGCATCCCAGTTTGAAACGAGATTCTGGTCGGGATTGGCTCGGGTTTCCATAAATGGATTATCCAACTTGGAATCCGAATAGATCCCAAATAAATTTCCGGTTACGCACTCGATGACAGTTGATCATCGATTAGGATTTGCTAGGGTTACCCTAAGAGAGCCGTCTTAATGATTATTTTTCGTTAAAACGAAAAATAATCATTTATCGAACTAAATTTAACAAAACATGGTCACTGAGCAACCCAGCGATAATTGGACTATCATTTACGATCGAAAACTCAAGCAGGCTTGGAGAAAAAACTGAGGTATTACATTTTTACTGACAGCCCAAAAATTTAGTTTTGAAGGGTCCAAACCTATTTTAGTTTTTAATAATTATTCATAACACTTGATCATTGTTTTTTCACGCAGACTGAAACTCAATTTAGATCATTTCCCAACACAAAAAAAAATATTATTTATGCACGTTAAACCTCCGAGAAATTCCAAGGGGTTCACTGTGCCCCGTGACATATTGTACCCCACTATATGGGACTTGAGAACCATAGTGAAGGACATTTGATATCTTAAAAAAAAAATTTGCTTGTAAATTGATAATATTCATACACACAAAAGGAATAGTTGGGTCAATAAAATCCAGCGGTTACCTAAACTGTCAAAGAGAAAGATAAGAAAAATTTTTGTTGAGCTAACTAAATAATTTATGAAAATTATAATTCATGAAAAAATGCTGAACCCGTTAAAAAGAGTTCCCAGAATAAAAAAAAAATCTGTACATCTTTATTTTTTTCTGATGTTATTTTATCATCATATAAATAAGAGGATTTATTCAGCTTTTTTCATATCCATTCTTGCATTATATAATTTTATTAGTTTTATCGCTCTAAGCAAGATTCGGCATCCATTAGTGGAATACATTCATTTGAGATTTACTTTGATCCAAGATTCTCCCTGAAATTGTACTACCTTCTAAAAATGGTCATATATTAAAACCTTCCTGCTCTTGTTTCACAGAGGATCATTTTTCATCTTCCTGTGTACTTAGCAGTGTATAAAACTACAATGCATTTAGGTCGCATTTAGCCTCCAGTCGAGCTATTTTTTTTTTTTTTTTTTTTTTTTTTTCGTTACTTTGTCTCCAAATAATTTACATCTCAAACACATAAATCAACCATTATTCCATCTTCGGTTGAGTTGTTCCACAAATAGTTTATTCGCTCCAGGTCATATTTCCCATATTTAGACTTGCACCATTTTTTTGTATTTTAACTCGGAATAAATAGTTCCCGTACATCTCTTGTTCATGTTCGATATGTTATTGCTGCAGATAATACAGCAAAGCATCGTGCTCCCAGCGAACGATGCTACGTTTTGCGTTTTGATTTTCATTTGAAAGAAAGAAACGAAAGATATAAAACCTGAGGAAAGAGAGTTGAAGGCTGAAAAAGGGTCTACGACCAGACAGCGGCAGTGAGGATAGAGATACAACTACGAGACGTCTAGGTCCGTTGAATCTCCTGGATGTGAGCGTCAATGACCAGCCAGAACGAAACTTCTGAGCTTTTCTGTAAACTGCCGGGTTGTTTTTTGTTGTTTCGTTTTATTTTTTGTTGCTTTTGCTTTCTCGAGAAAAGCTTCGGGGAGAAAAAAAAGAAAAACATAACACGAACTACCTACAATCTGGTGGGTTTAATGCTCCACAAGTCTACCGATATTTTTCTAGTGTTTGTGGGCGAATGTACCGGTAAAATAGCTCCCGTCTCGGGTCTCACTCGCGGTGTACTCGCTATGCTGTAAAGAGCGAAGAACAATATACGCGTCCTGACCTTTCTCGCGAGAGAGATGTAGAGGGTAATGAACGTTGGCCGTTTCGGAAATAACGATACGAGAGTACCCTCCCCTCCCGGTCCCTCCCCTTCAGTGCAAAAGCGTAAAAAGAACGAGGTGGAGCAGCAAAAGGTACCTAATCCTTTGGTATGGGTGGGTGAATGAGTGCACTGGAGATCGGGATTACTTGAGGCCATTTTTATTTTTCATTACTCTGCAGATGGATTTATTGATTTACTCTTTGATACGTATGTAGATGGAACCTGTCGCCGAGTTAATTAAAAAATGTCGAGGAGCTTTGAGTAAATCATTTGAATCTGACAATTCTAGGAAAATTTAAGGATCGAGCAAAAAGTTTTCATCGATTCCAAAGAAATATGGGTGGATTGAATATTTTTCATTGAATTTAAGGAAACGTTTCTTTGCTGTCAATAAAATGGTGTATTTGAATAGCAAAGAAAGGATTTCATTGATTGATGCAAAGAAACGGGTTCATTAATTCAAAAAAACGGTTTCATTGATTCAAAGAAATGGTTTCATTGATTCAAAGAAACGGGTTCATTAATTAACAAAAAGGGTTTCATTGATTCAAAGAAATGGTTTCATTGATTTAAAGAAATGGTTTCATTGATTCAAAGAAATGGTTTCATTGATTCAAAGAAACGGGTTCATTGATTTCAAAAAAGGGTTTCATTGATTCAAAGAAACGAGTTCATCGATTAACAAAAAGGGTTTCATCGATTAAAAAAAAGGGTTTCATTGATTCCAAAAAATGGTTTCATTGATTCAAAGAAACGGTTTCATTGATTCAAAGAAACAGTTTCATTGACTCAAGGAAACGGTATCGTGGATTCAAAGAAACGGTTTCATTGATTTAAAGAAACGGTTTCGTTGATTCAAAGAAACGGGTTCATTGATTTTAAAAAACGGTTTCATTGATTCAAAGAAACGGTTTCATTGATTCAATGAAATGGTTTCATTGATTCAAAGAAACGATTTCATTGATTCAAAGAAATGGTTTCATTAATTCAAAGAAACGGTTTCATTGATTCAAAGAAATGGTTTCATTGATTCAAGGAAACGGTATCATGGATTCAAAGAAACGGTTTCATTGATTTAAAGAACTGGTTTCATTGATTCAAAGAAACGGGTTCATTGATTTTAAAAAACGGTTTCATTGATTCAAAGAAACGGTTTCATTAATTCAAAGAAATGGTTTCATTGATTCAAAGAAACGGTTTCATTGATTCAAAGAAATGGTTTCATTGATTCAAAGAAACGGGTTGATTGATTCAAAGAAATGGTTTCATTGATTCAAAGAAACGGTTTCATTGATTCAAAGAAACGGTTTCATTGATTCAAAGAAATGGTTTCATTGATTCAAAGAAACGGGTTCATTGATTCAAAGAACCGTTTTCATTGATTAAAAGAAACGGTATCATGGATTCAAAGAAACGGTTTCATTGATTTAAAGAAACGGTTTCATTGATTCCTAGTCCTTGGGTATGGGCGCGTGAATGAGTGCACTGAAAATCGGCATTACTTGAGGCCATTTTTATTTTTCATTACTTTGCAGATGGATTTATTGATTTACTCTTTGAAACGTATGGAGATGGAATCTGTCGCTGAGTTAATTAAAAAATGTCGAGAATCTTTTGAGTCAATCATTTGGGTCTGTCAGTGGTAGGAAAATTTAAGGAATTGTACACTGAGAAATTAGAACAAAGAAACGGGTGGATGGTTTTTTTTTCATTGGCTTTAAGGAAACGTTTCTTTGCTTTCAATGAAGTGGTGCATTTGAATTTCAAACAAAGAGTTTCATTGATTCAACGAAACGGTTTCATCTGTAATTCAAACTGTAGCCTTTCGGCGTGAGAGGAACCAAATAACTTCCAATTAGGCTTTAATTGTAGGTAATATAGTGGGTTTTATAGTTGAAATCGTTTTAAGAGGCTCCTTTGAATGGTCGCAGCGTAGAACCTTTTTAATTACATTGATGAAACTTTCCTTTCCATCTGAATTGATTTCTTACATGTAACTATTTGAGATTTGATCGAATCTATCTGTAAGTTCACTATAAAATGTAGTAATTAAAGCCTTGGGGCGAAAAAAAATTCACCTGGAAACGTTGATTTTTAACGGACATTAAAAATATCATTACACAATAGTAAATTACTAATTTTTAACGTTACCCTATAAAAAATTCAGCGTTCTTTTTGTAGCAATAAATTGTATCGCGTTGGACGAAACTATATTTCTGGCACAAGTATCCTTAAGTATCGTGGAAATTGCTAACTTCTTATGGAAATATTGTTTGGAATATTTTTTATTTTTGTTATTTATGGGCTACTATATCTACGTCAGACTTCGGTCGTTGTACTCTTGAGTTGTCGTCGAAGTACGGTGCAGAAGTTCTGCTAACGCATATACCCTGCCATTACAGTGTATACGTGTATACTACGTATAGGTTTTAGCTAGAAACCGCCAATGCTACTGCATCGATCGATCAATTGATTTTTCTTCACATCACTCTCGAACCGTAGCATTTTCTTCGCGTGTCGCTTATCTTCGACGGCACTGCTATAATTCTTTATCGGCTGTCCATCATTCTGTCCTCGTTTCTTTTATTAGCTCGAGTACAGCTACTCGATGCCCGGATATGGCCAATGGTATCCAGAATAATTGTGGTGATTACCAGTTTCCACTGTTACGACGTTAGATATGTGATTTTTCGTTCGCTATCGCTTATGAGTTGCCAAAATTGCAGCTACTAACTTTAGCCTTATATTTATGCTGTACAATTTTACATTTTTCGTACTTTGAAGGAAAAGTTTATTTTTTCTCCAAACGTGCCCAAAATCATCTTGTTATTTTCGCAAAACAAAAAAAAAAATTGTTAAATTCTAGTTCAACGAGTTCATTATGTCATTTTTGATTCTAAAACTAAAAATTTATCTAAACTGTTATGTAAAAGTAAAAACTTTTTGTTAAAAGACCATAAATTACGATTTATTATTACTGTGTAGACGGTCATTTATATGTGTGTTAAACTGTGAATGAAAGCTGTGAAATTAGTTTGACATCCTTTTCAAATTACGGCTATTTTGTCGTTTGCCACTTCTTGAAAACGACGACAGGCAATATGTTTTATTTTTTTTTTCAGATGATAATAGTAAATTATTTTTGTGTTATATTGAACACTTTTACAACTTTGTCACAGCTGCATACTGTTTTTAAATGAAGTATCGATTATTCTCTAATGGGAGAACATGCGGAGAAATGGGGTCTACATAAGTGGTCTCATACTCAATACGGTAGAGTTCATTCGAAGAAAAAGTAAGTGAGGAATGCAATATTGAAGATACTATTGTACACTGAAAATACTGTAGCTTTTTAAATGGCAGCCCTTCTTTTCCGCACAATTCTATCCAACGCAGCAGATATCCAACGCATTCATTCCTTCACAAACTCTATCTTATACATCGCTTTGCAAACGACACATAAAAACAGGCTGAATTTAGGATTTTATAAATATAATGTATGATCAAAGAATTGCAATAACATCTATCAAAGAATTTGAACAATAAAATCTTGAATTATCCGACTGAGTGTTGGGAAAATAAACAATCAAACAAATAACTTTTTAAGATCCTGGAATTTTTTCAGATTTTTTATTCCACCCCCAAAAGAGTTGAAGTTTCCCACTTAAAATACATGTATTTTTCTGGTATTCAGTCAATATTTTATTGGGGGACTAAATTATGTTCGAAAAATCTAAAATTTACACAAATTACTCTTTGAATATACTACTATGTGGAAAAAAATCACCAAACCTCCCACCCTTAAAATTTCGTATGATTAGATGAAAATTGCAACAAAAAATTTCACGAAAACAAAATTTCCTCTCTGAGGAAGCGAAGATAGACCTCAACATTAAGGTAAATATATTTTTTGCAATGCTGTTGAGCAAAATTAGATTTTAAAAATACAAAATTACATCCAAATTTACATTTACAATTTACAAAGATTATTTATACGATTTTCTTTCAGATTATTCGAACCTGAATTATTACCACAATAAAATATTGACCGCGAACACCGGAAAACTCCATATATTTTCAATGGGGAAATTTAACCCTCGTGAGAGAGGTTTAAATGTGAAACAAAATCTTATAAAATTCCAGGATTTGTTTTTATATTCCATAAAATTAATTCCCTATTTATTAAATAATGAGATATCACATGTCTAATGTAAAAAACGGCGGAAACACTAATAATTGTATTTCCAATATTGTAGACGAAAATTAGATTTAAAAAAAATTATATCCGAATGGGATAATTTAAACGAAACTGGGGGCTTGTTGATTTTTTCCATATAGTATTATATTCAATGAGTAATTTGTGAGAATTTTAGAAATATTGATTGCGAAAACTGGAAAACTCCATGTATTTTAAATAGAAAACTTTAACCCTCTTGGGGGTTGGTTAAGGGTGTAATAAAAAATTTGAAACAATTCCAGGATTTGTTTTTATTTATTTGGAACCGATTTAGAGGGCGGCATGGTGGAAATTGGATGAGACCCTGTTTAACGACCACCCTAATATATATGTAATAGATAAATTTTATTTTATTAATTTTTAAATTAATTCAATTAATTTAAAGCATAATTATCTGAATACAGTCTGATAACCCACAATAAAAATTGTCGCTTTAGTTGTCGATTTCTAAATTCACAGGACGTTGCACATCGAACAAAGGAAATAATGAGGTAATATGCAATGTAGTAGTAGTTGTATGGCTTCTCGCCTTTTACATCCGCCCTTCTGCTTCTCGTACATATAAATTTGGATACATTCCATGTTACATTACAACCCAGTCTCCATTCCAAAACAACTTCCTTTACCAATAGTCCAATTATTGCCACAACCTTCCTTTACATTATACGACAAACCCAACCCTCACACACCTCGTGTCTAATTCATAGACATGTCTTCCCTTTTGCACAACTTTCCCACAACATCTCTCTCCATCTCTCGCATCCCAATACTTCTGCACCACCTTCTCAGTCACCCATTTCAAACCATCGCCACCAACCAACCTCATACTTTCCAACCATCATACCCTCTTTCTATTTCCTCCCTGTTCCTACTTCCAAATCGTCCTCCATCACTCCTCCCCGCGATATATAACTCCCCATAATCAAACCCTTTAACATTCCCCTGCGCTCCCCCCACTCTCACCTTTGCATCACCCTCTACAATTTTCGCCACTTCCCACAGTATTACAAACCAACTTGGATATAAACCACAGCTCCTCAATTAAAACATTCATTCTTCCACTCCAAATTTTCCACACACATTCCTCTTATTCCCACTAAAAAGTCCTCCTCTTCCTTGACTTAACCCGCTCCTCTGCCCACGGTGCGGTGCCTCTGCATTCTATTCTTCAGTCACTCCATGACCACTCGTTCACGCGCCGTCACGTCGTCTTCAGCCCATCTCCCCGTGCCTCGAACTTCCGTCATAGCCGTCGAAATATCCGTCAACGACACACCGATCTTCCAGCAACAGCGCCATCTGTCGCTCACGCCATACATCCACTTTCTTCGATCATCTTACTGCCTCAGCTCCTTCTCTTCCAGCTACTTATTCATTGCCCGCGACCATCTTGCCCGCCTTGACTTTAGTAACTTCCACTACAAGTTGATATCGCCACAAGATGTGACTTTAAAAAATGCACAATGCTTCCCACCTTGCCAACAGTTCCTTCCCATCAATATTTTTCCATCTTAATTCCACTTTAGATTTGAAAAAAAATATAAAACCACCAAAACTAGTCTCAAACCGACCAGTCGTTACACCACCATCTTTCCTCCTCCCACGTGAAATATATACAGAAACTGAGTGAATAAATGCCTCGATATAAAGTTCGAAAACAATACCGGGCCTTCAACCAGCGCGCCATCTGTCACTCGCGGCTCACACTCAATCGCTCCGAGCGCTTTTACTGCCTCCATTCCTTCTCTCCCAACGACTTTTTCTTCTTCGGTGACCATCTTGTCCCGCTCTTCCTCTACTAACCTCCACCACCAGCCGGTTCCGTCAAAACGATGAAAACTGAAAAAGTTCGATGCCCCACACGCTGCTAAAAGTTCCATTGCATCAGCAACACTTCCACACTCCTTCCACCGCTTTTCAACCTTCAATTTCCACTAGACCCCGCGCAAGAGCCAAAAACCACAGGTGCTCGTTCCAACGCGACTTACCGCTACGCCGCCATCTTAATTGCTCGGTAATATGCAATGTACACGAAAAAAAATGTTTGGTTGTGGCAACTACGTTTTCGATTTGCTGTACACAATGTCTAAAAAATTAGTTACCTCAACCATATCGAATAGTAACCTCAACTATTCACGATTAGTTCTCGATTAGATTAGTTAGGTTAACTAATCCAATCGTTGGGATTACCACTCGAATAGTTGGGATTACCATTCGAATCGTCGGTATTATCATTCGAATCGTCGGTATTACCATTTGAGTTGCTACACGGAAAGAAAGGCGTGGTTGAAACAACCAAGTGTTATGGTTATCTATGCGCCAGACAATTAATTGGTTAGACCGACCAATTTCTTGGTTAGGCTACCAATTTCTTGGTTAGACTAATCAAGTGACTTGGTAAACTAACCAAGTGACTTGGTTAGACCAACCAAGTGACTTGGTTAGACCAACCAAGTGACTTGGTTAGACCAACCAAGTGACTTGGTTAGACCAACCAAGTGACTTGGTTAGACCAACCAAGTGACTTGGTTAGACCAACCAAGTGACTTGGTTAGACCAACCAAGAAATTGGTAGCCTAACAAATTACTTGGTTGGTCTAACCAACTAATTGTCTGGCGCATATATAACCACAGCACTTGGTAGTTCCAACCAAGTCTTTTTTTCCGTGTAGGGAAATAGAATAATCGATTGGTTGTGTCAACTCATTTCTTGGTTATGGCAACTAATCTTTTTTTTTTCGTGTATTTAAAGAGTGCAAGACCCTTTTTTCATGCTAAATATTGCAAAATGTATCCGACAAAAAGTAACGAGGTTATTTTTATGGTATGATGTACATTGCCTGGCATTTAATATAGCATCCATATTATAAAAAGATATTCTTGTTGCAGTAGCGTTATTCATGACGGGTGCAATAGCTCGGTTGCGAGAAATACACGGTAGTACGAGATGACGAGAAGGAGCCATCGCAGTGAACGTACAGTGGTATGCATACCTCAAGTTCCTGCGATGCACAGCATCTCGCTCTCATTCAAATACTGCAACGTTTGGGATGCATCGAGGGCGAGGACTGTTTGTACATAGTAACTGTGGAATAGGAGTTTAGATCAGAGGGAGAACGAGTCGAGAGCCCAAGATACCAGCAGTTGCTTGAGATCGTGCTACCAGAATGTTCTCCAGGAGTATTTACCTCTCTCGTATTCTGCTGAACCTTCTGATCTACCACTTTTCGTCCAATTTTGCATCCTCATAGAGAAAGCTTTGTTCTTGTGATTTTTTTTTTTTCGTTTGAAATTTTTATGTCGGTATACTTAAAATTATCTGAAATGTCAAACAAAGTGGTCTAGAAAAAAATACCCTGTGTGTGTGTGTTTGTGTGTAAGACCGGGGTTAGTTGCAACATTTTTGTTTAGTCTTTTTTAAAATTTTGTGTGAATATTTTCAATGCGAATACTGGGTATATTATGTTCAATTTTAATATCTTATACAGGGTTTGCTATTTATGGCAACGAATCATTCAAGAGTTGACGAAATTCCAAATTGACCCGCTACGGGGTAATTTAATACCATTTATTTGCCTACAAATACGAATTAGTCTTTTATTTGGGTGGAGGTCAAAATAGCGTGTGACGAAAATAGTGAATTTCAAAATAAGGAACGGCTAAATATAGAATGGCCATTAATACGAAATTCGCTATTTTAGCCATTCGCTATTTTGATTGTATTTTAATAAGATGACGGTCGAAATACCGAAAGATCAAAATATCGAATGACTGAAATAGCGAATTTCATAATGATGACCATTCTAGATTCAGACGTTTCATATTTTCAAATTCGTTACTTTAACCATTTGCTATTTTGGTCATTCGCTATTTTTTACCCCACCCTTTTTTATGTGAAAATCAGTCCGTTTTAAAAAACATTGTTGCTCTTGTCGAATGAAATATTTTAAATGAAACCAGTGTGTCTTCTTTGACACTAGTATTTTTTATTTGTTTTTTTTTTTTGTTGGGTTATATTCATTCGTATGCCTTATTCAGGCTTTTACGTTCACCCCTTTCCCCGTTCCCCGTTTCTTCGTAGAGACTCCCCTAGAGTGTTGCCCGCAGCCACTGCTCCTAATGCACTTTTCACGAGTGAAAATGCAATACAGTACTGTATCGCATTTTCACAGGGAAACTGCGAAAAATCTGGGAGATACAGGCAGCTTTATTTTTACTGAGTTTCTACTGTATGAGAATACATCAATAGCTCAGAAAAACTGCCTCCCGCCCAGCAGTTGGCCTGTTTGCGTAATTCGACAAGATTTTAACGAAAGCTGAAGAAAGTTAAAAAAATCTACTTGAAATTTAATGTACTTTTACTGGAAGTTTTTATGCATAAACGAGTGTATTAAATTTAATATACAAGTGTAATGTAAAATTAATGTATGGTACTTTCAATAATTTACTTTAATTTTAGAAAAAAAAGTACTTGAATTGTACAGTAAAAGTACTTGAATCTTCATAGTTTGCATTCATTTTACTGGAAAGTATATGAAATTTATACCATAATTAGCAGCGGATGCGCGCTTTGCGAGCTAACCATCGAGCTCGGTATTAAAATCTTTAATAGTGTACTGAGATTTTTACAGGAGGCATTCCATATGAAGCGGGCCACCCTGATTTTCAATGTTCGTACAGTGGGTTCATAATTTTTTTCCAGAGTATTTAGAATTCCCCGAACACATACGAATTATTTCAGATTTTTGACCCGCATAGTTTTTCCACAATAAAATACGTTTTTTTTTTATTTTTTATTTTTTTTCCGTTCGCTACCGATTTAAAACTATCTATGATACAGCAAAAATGTTCCGGGATAAAATGTAGGGTTTCGCGTCTACTTTTTGAAAAAAATGTTTGCAAATTAACCTGGATAAATTTTCAGGCATTTTTTTGGCAAAATAATGCCATATCTTTTTTTTCGTTGTGAGGGACCATTTTTATTTTACTCAAAATTTCACAGAATTTCCGTTATAATGTTAAAAAATGACGAAAAAATCAACACGATGGCAAATTGATATCTTCACAATGTATGGCTCGGTTATTTGCTAAATCATACAGAATTCACATGTTCACATTACGAAGGTATGAATTGATCATCGCGCAAATTTTGGTGTAGTTAGTGGGCATAGTAACGGAAATTTTGTCAAATTTTGAGCAAAATCAAAATGGTCCCTCCGAACGAAAAAAAATGATATAACTTTGTATTGCCAAAAAGTGATTGAAAATGTATTTAAGCTAATTTGGAAATATTTTTATGAAAAAGTATACGTGAAATCCTACATTTTATCCCTGAACAATTTTGTTGTGTCGTGGATAGTTTTAAACAAATCCGCAGCGAAATGAAAAAATAAAATAAAAATGAAAATAGAGCATTTTATTTTTTCATTTCGCTGCGGATTTATTTAAAACTATCCATGGCTCAACAAAAATATTTGGAAATATTTTTATCAAAAAGTATACGCGAAACTCTATATTTTATTCCGGAACCATTTTGTTGTGGCATAGATAGTTTTAAATCGGCAGCGAAAGGAAAAAAAATAAAAATAAGAAAGCGTATTTTATTGTGGAAAAACTATGATGATCAAAAATCTGAAATAATTCGTATGTATTCGGGGAACTCTAAATACTCTGGAAAAAAATTATAAACCCACTCTACGAACATTGAAAATCAGGGTGACCCGCTTCATTTGAAATGCCTCACAGATTATCGTGGCTGAAATAGCTTGCATTTTTTATATAAGAACTCGTGTTATTTTATTATTTTCGTGAATTCTAAAATCTGAAACGGAAAAAAGGTTCGATATTTTAAATCATCGTAAAAGGGCACGTAACCGGTATTTTCTGGGGTATAATATGCGACTTGAGAACGATAGTGAAGGCCAAAATCCAATATCTTGAAGAAATAAAAATTTAGGTTCTTTAGGTTGAATTTTCCAAGCAAAAGTCTGATCTCTGAATTCTGAAGTCAGAACCGACCAAAAGTGACTTTTTAAAAAATTATCGTACTTTCTGCACGGAAAGAAAGGCTTGGTTGAAACAACCAAGTGCTTTTTTTATATTTTAATTTATTTATTTATTTTTTTATGTTGCATTTCCCCCCGTCTGCAGGCATTACGCCTATTACAGGGTCGGCCCGGATCACTAGCCAGTCCCCCCTGGGGGTCTGGTCCGGATCAGTAACCAGGCCCCATGCGGCCGCATCCGACTTCCCCCTCTACATCGCATTTGCCATAGCATTTCTGCTATGAGCATAGGGAAACTGCGGGAAACCTATGCCGATATAGCCGGTCTCGAGTTAGCCTCCCGGCACCGGAGCTACGTCACGTTTCGTCGAGAACGTAAACACGGACTACAGCTGTATACATGTAACCTCCACAGGTAGAAATACCTGTGTGGGTCTGATGTATAAATCTGGAGCTTCATCGCGCCCGTATTTATATTTTCGACGAAAATTGACGGCACCGGGAATCGAACCCGCGACCTACCGATGCTCTGGACTAAAGGCCAGTACACTGACCACTAGACCATCGCACCGGTTGAAACAACCAAGTGCTATGGTTATATATGCGCCAGCCAATCAATTGGTTCGATCAACCAAGTAATTTGTTAGGCTACCAATTTCTTGGTTGGACTAACCAAGTGACTTGGTAAGCTAACCAAGTGATTTGGTAAGCTAACCAAGTGACTTGGTAAGCTAACTAAGTGAGTTGGTAAGCTAACCAAGTGACTTGATAAACTAACCAAGTGACTTGCTTAGACCAACCAAAAAATTGGTAAGCTAACCAAGGGACTTGGTTAGACCAACCAAAAAATTGGTAAGCTAACCAAGTGACTTGGTTAGACCAACCAAAAAATTGGTAAGCTAACCAAGTGACTTGGTTAGACCAACCAAAAAATTGGTAAGCTAACCAAGTGACTTGGTTAGACCAACCAAGAAATTGGTAGCCTAACAAATTACTTGGTTGGTCTAACCAATTTAATCGCCTGGCGCATATATAACCATAGCACTTGGCTGTTCCAACCAAGCTTTTTTTTCCGTGTGAGGTATACCATATACGACTTGAGAACGATAGTGAAGGCCAAAATTCGATATATTAAAGAAAAAAAAATGTAGGTTCTTTAGCCATAGTACATTATAGGCAGCGACCGTGTATTGTTAACATTAGGTTTTCATCGTATGCGACTATTCTCGGTGAATATTTTTAATGATGGAATTTTTGCGAAGCCCATCTAGGGTCTGAAACAGTGATCGCTAGATTTAAAGCGCGCGAAACCGCCAATCTCCGAGAGGAAAATTCTTAAAGTCGCCACAACCGGTAATTCTTCCCTATAAACAATATATATATGCGAAAAAATATGTATTGCATGCTAAATATCAAATTTCACCGTACAACGGCGTCAGCTATTCGACATTTATTGCATATATTTAACCTACACAAATATCCGTTCAAGAAAGCGCAAAACCCATAAGGGTATAAACATGGCCCAAAGGTAACTACAAACGAGCCCTGTACAACTTTGTGTGCGACGATATACTAAATTTCCTACATGTCGAATAGCTGACGCCGTTGTTTCTGCGTTTGGTTGAGCTTCTCATTGCATCCGGCGAGCTCTTGCACTCGATGAAGGTGCACAGATTATTAAAACATCTGAAATTGTAGAAACGCTTTTAAAAATTTAGCACTAATTTGACTAGTGTGGAGCGCTCCAATCTCCTTAAAGCGCGCGAAACCGCCAATCTCCAAGAGGAAAATTCTTAAAGTCGTCACAACCGGTATTTCTTCCCTATAAACAACATATATATGCGAAAAAATATGTATTGCGTGCTAAATATCAAATTTCACCTTACAACGGCGTCAGCTATTCGACATTTATTGCATATATTTAACCTACACAAATATCCGTTCAAGAAAGCGCAAAACCCATAAGGGTATAAACATGGCCCAAAGGTAACTACAAACGAGCCCTGTACAACTTTGTGTGCGACGATATACTAAATTTCCTACATGTCGAATAGCTGACGCCGTTGTTTCTGCGTTTGGTTGAGCTTCTCATTGCATCCGGCGAGCTCTTGCACTCGATGAAGGTGCACAGATTATTAAAACATCTGAAATTGTAGAAACGCTTTTAAAAATTTAGCACTAATTTGACTAGTGTGGAGCGCTCCAATCTCCTTAAAGCGCGTGAAACCGCCAATCTCCAAGAGGAAAATTCTTAAAGTCGTCACAACCGGTACTTCTTCCCTATAAACAACATATATATGCGAAAAAATATGTATTGCGTGCTAAATATCAAATTTCACCGTACAACGGCGTCAGCTATTCGACATTTATTGCATATATTTAACCTACACAAATATCCGTTCAAGAAAGCGCAAAACCCATAAGGGTATAATCATGGCCCAAAGGTAACTACAAACGAGCCCTGTACAGCTTTGTGTGCGACGATATACTAAATTTCCTACATGTCGAATAGCTGACGCCGTTGTTTCTGCGTTTGGTTGAGCTTCTCATTGCATCCGGCGAGCTCTTGCACTCGATGAAGGTGCACAGTGTATATACACCGCGTTCCACCAAGTTCAGTTGCGGTGTTGACTTGCCAAACGATAGCCCGTTGCGAGAGTGAGTTGAGTGGACGGGGGTTTGGAACGGTAACGGGTCGCTTTGCATAAACCACAGTGACACAGTTTGCTTTCGCACAATCGATATCCTGGCACGTATCGCACACTCGGCGTCGGTGTCCCGTCCTCGTCGGACGGCGTTACGGGGGTCTCCAAACCCGGAGCACACACTCGGCGGAGCCAGTGGATTCGTTCTCCTGGTTATTTATGTCCTTTCGTGTCGCGCGGAGCTCCGCGTTTTACCATTGCCACAACTATACCACTGGCAGCCAGGCCATAGCATGGCATTGCGCCGGCTAGCACGACCAGACGAGTCAACCGACAGCAGACAGCCACCAGCCAACACGAATTCTATGTATATTGCTCGAATTCGCTTCGCTCAATACGCTTCGCGAGTATATGAGCCCGCGAAATCATTAAAAGTTCAAACCAACCCTCTGTTTCATACAGTCAACGGTATTGCATCCAACTTCTAGTTGCCATTGGCACTCTCACGTATGGTGACACTCGTACAATGTACAAATACTTGGAATAGTCTAATTGGAGGAATTTTTTATACGATTTAATAGTATTGCCATAAACGGAGAGAAAAAGTTTCCCTGATTCCAAGAAATGTTCAGTAGTAATACCACTAGTGCTTCAAAATTATCGGATATTTTCCGATAGCTTCGTTGCCTAGGGAAGCTTGAGGAAAATATCCGATTAATTTTGAAGCACGAGTGGTCTTGACGGATTATTTTTTCCTCTCGGATTTCGGTCAATCAGAGTGCAGGAAACAGCATTTGGATATTTCTTAGAGAAATTTTTCCAAAGCTTGAGGAAAATATTCGATTAATTTTGAAGCACGAGTGGATTTGACGGATTATTTTTTCCTCTCGGACTTCGGTCAATCAGAGTGCAGGAAACAGCATCTGGATATTTTTTAGAGAAACTTTTCCAAAGCGACTCATTTTTCAATCACGTTTAATGTAACCCACTTTTTTTATGTCACATAGAATAGTTAGAGTGTGAAATGCGCCGAAAATGAGAAGAAACATATCAAAGCTCATCGGAAATTTTTACGAAATTTCCGATATAAAACTGTTGGGTAGCTTCAAACACTGCGCTCTGATTGATCAGTGGGTTAAGACAACTACTCAGTGGGTTATGACAACTACTCAGTGGGTTATGACAACTACTCATTGGGTTATGATAACTACTCAGTGGGTTATGACAACTACTCAGTGGGTTATGACAACTACAGAGTGGGTTATGACAACTACTCAGTGGGTTATGACAACTACTCAGTGGGTTATGACAACTACTCAGTGGGTTATGAAAACGACTCAGTGGGTTATGACAACTACTCAGTGGGTTATGACAACTACTCAGTGGGTTATGACAACTACTCAGTGGGTTATGACAACTACTCAGTGGGTTATGACAACTACTTAGTGGGTTATACGAACCGCTGTGGTTAGTTATAGGAACTCGCTGTTGGTTGCGCCACCTATTGTATTGGTGAAAACAGCACTGTAATTGGTTATAGGAGCGAGTTAGTTGCTGCAACTATTCAGAGGTACAGCACATGCTGGAGATGGTTCTCCCAACTACTTTTTTCTTTCAGTGCGGGATTTTAAACCTGCAAAACTTGACACAATCATTCCTAGGCAACGAAGCTATCGGAAAATATCCGATAATTTTGAACCACTAGTGGTATTACTACTGATTAAATGACGCTGCAACTGCACACAAAAGTGAAATTTTCTTATGAGTAGAATTTCGTTATTGTAGCCAAGTTCATTGTTGCAAATATATTTACACTTTTCGAAAAGTTCAGATGGAAACACTAGACAAAATTGGTTTTCCTAGGTCGAATTCACTTTGTACAAAAACTCGATCTGGTCTGAGTATACAATTTTCTATTTGAAGATTATTTCCATAAAATACGAAAAAAAATCAATAACAAAGTTACCACGTATGTAACAGGAAAAATGAACTGGAAAAGTGCATATATCCTGTCCGGTCAAAAATGTATACATAAACAGCGACATTTTAATTTAAGCTCTCTCGTTTTTTTGTTTCGAATACTAAACACAAATATGCTGCAACATAAAGGCATAATTTCAAATACTTATTATACGCTACAAACTTCTCTCGGATGCACGTTTATTTTTCAAACAACTCACCGTCTCTGGTATATATTTGCATGCGACTGTCGAAAAGTGTCAATATAAACGCGACACATCATTAAAAGTTCCGACAGCCTTTCGTATCACGCAGTGCGCAGTCTAGTTCGAGTTTCACCGGCGCCGATATACATATGCAGTCCCTCGTCTATATTCACAACATCAGATCATTATGAGCTCAAAAATATATTCAAGAAAACGTAAAAAAATAAAAATTGAGGCAGTCGTTATCGATACTCTTCAGCTTTAAGGCCGATGGTCTAATGTTCCTAACTTTTAAGCTCTGCGCCGTACAATCTGCGGAATAGCGCTGCCCCCAAAGATTAGAGGGTGTTTGAGATTGCAATTGCTCTCTCTCTCTCTTCGTACGCTTTTCAAAGCGGCAAAACTGCTGGGCAGATATCCCCTCAGTAGACTTTTTATCCGTTACCATTTACGACGAAATCTTTCGATCAGTAATTACGCGAAGAGATCCAACGTAAGGCATTGGATTTACAAGAGGGTTACTTCTTTTTCTCGGCTAGAAACGAGAAGGTTACCCAAACGCTTCCCCCTTTTTCCTAAGATGTCAGACCATTCAGAGGCGTTCGGTCGTGCCAATAAGATAACACCAGATAAGGTGATGTAGAGGGAGTATAATTTTAGAAAGGTCGTTAAAGCGAATAAAATTTTCACGATTTTCGGTAACAAATCGACTCCGGGATTCATCAACTTCTCATCTTGTACAACTTGCCAGCTTGAGGGATCTTTCCAGTGTAAAAAAAACGTTTTTCCTCTCAAATTTTAAAGGCGAAATTCGAAATACTTCCCTGGCATACTTTATGGACCTGGCATCTCCGATTAGTGATGCGGCTCGAGACGAGATTATCTCGAATCTTGCTCGTTTTTTCTTGCAATTATCATTTGTCTGAAGTTCTTGTCTCGAGTTTGCGGTTATGCAAAAAAATCATAGTCTCGCTCGTTCTTGCTTGAAATAACAAACGCACTGAAAGAAAAAAGTAGTTGGAAGAACCATCTCCAGCATATGCTGTACCGCTGAATAGTTGCAGCAACTAACTCGCTCCTGTAACCAATCGCAGTGCTGTTTTCACCAATACAATAGTTGTCATAACCCACTGAGTAGTCGTCATAACCCACTAAGTAGCTGTCATAACCCACTGAGTAGTTGTCATAACCCACTGAGTAGTTGTCATAACCCACTGAGTAGTTGTCATAACCCACTAAGTAGTTGTCATAACCCACTGAGTAGTCGTCATAACCCACTAAGTAGCTGTCATAACCCACTGAGTAGTTGTCATAACCCACTAAGTAGTTGTCATAACCCACTGAATAGTTGTCATAACCCACTAAGTAGTTGTCATAACCCACTGAATAGCTGTCATAACCCACTAAGTAGTTGTCATAACCCACTGAGTAGTCGTCATAACCCACTAAGTAGCTGTCATAACCCACTGAGTAGTTGTCATAACCCACTGAGTAGTTGTCATAACCCACTGAGTAGTTGTCATAACCCACTAAGTAGCTGTCTTAACCCACTGAATAGTTGTCATAACCCACTGAGTAGTTGTCATAACCCACTGAGTAGTTGCCATAACCCACTAAGTAGTTGTCATAACCCACTGAGTAGTTGTCATAAACCACTGAGTAATGACGCTATTTCAACTCTTTCGAATGATTGTCGGAACTCATTTATTGGTTTATCCAACTACTTTTTTTTCTCCGTGCGAGGTCGAGCGAGATCTTGAAACTTATGACAGATACACTGTCAAAAAATAGAGGCTATGTTATGTATCTGAATGGGACAGTATCGTACAATACGATAGAATATGCTCCGTTAGGCTCTGCCACCGGTTACCAAAATGAAATGGTGTGCCTAACAACTTCCCGAAATGTAGGCATGTAAGTATAGTAAGCTTCCAAGGGCTTTAGACGTTGATTGTCTGATGTAAAAGGACTACACCGAGCGAAAAAGTTTCGTAGAATCACGGAAATCTTCGCTAATGAAATTAAATAATAAATAAATACGTATCAGAATGACGTTCTGACACGTATTTACGTCGTCTCCATAGATTCCAAGGTTCAGGTCAAGTTTGAATACGACAACTACGTGAAAATGGATCTGAGGCTCCAATTACACGAGGACTACGGATGTCTTCGGATTGTTCATAAATTCTGGATATCATCGTAGACTACCTACGCATAGAATCATCCTTGAAAACTGACTTAGACCTCAAACGGTGTCCTGTACATGATGAGGTCTACCTAAAAACCGATCTAAATGTTTATCATTAAGAAACCGTCATCCTGGAACCTCGGAACGTTAGCGTAGTTCTACGAAGTGAAAAAACACTCTTTAATATTCAACAAAAAAACGTAACCTGCACCTTTAATTTAGCGGTGGATGTACTCCAATGATTTAATAATTTCATTGATTCAAGGCTACAATAACAGCACCAGATATTTCATATAAATAATTTCACAATTTACTCTATTCTTCTCAGCGTTATCCATTTTCTGAAACATTAATATCATCGGAAGTCATTCAAAAATTGAAAGGGAAAAAGTTAATAGGGAAAGATAGAAAAACAATATCCGGCTGTCAAGACGAGATTTCGAATGAAATTCAAGACGAGAACGAGAGGAAAATCTTGCTATGTTGATAATCTCGAATTGAAATGACAATCGAGCTGTCAAATTCCGAGACTAAGTCTTGATCTCGACTTTTTCTCGCTCGTCTCGCTCGACCGCATCACTATCCCCGATTAGTCGTAAGTATACGATTTAGGTATATGATATTTCTATACTCGAAACTTTGAACGCGTTTTTCTCGAAACGACATGTTTCAAAACGGTGGACATTCTCCAGGGAACAGTTTTCAAATTTTAGGAGAACATTCTTCACGCTATTCTCTATCGTGCTATGGAAGCTTTTTTTTAATCTTCCCATTTTTTTAAAAGAAAAACTGTCGAAAAAAACGGCTAAAATCGGTACATTTTGTTCAAACCGCCGCCGTTTTGTCAATTTTTATAAAAAAAAGCCTCCATTGCGCGATAGCTGATCGCATACTAATTAATAATCCTTTGGGTTTTTTTAGATCAAATTAGCGACCCCTAGGATGTCCACCATGAGACTATCTTTTTTATCAACATTATTTTCAAGAATTAAAAAAACAAATTTAAACAATAAAAATCGTCTTATGAAAAATCATTTTCGATCATTCATGATAACCTTAATACGTTATAAAAATTTCAGATTGATCGCCGTATAGTAACCGTCCGAGAAAAAATCGTGAAAATAGGCTATTTTTCGGGCCGTCACACTGGAAAGATCCCTTAAGGATGTTAGCACACATACACTAATAGTGAACAGTTTGATTGTATAAGAATTTGAAATGAAAGAAAATAGTTTTTCGAAAATTAAGCGTTTCTGGGGATAATATTGAAGTTTATTTTTTACTTTAACGATGTATGAAAATCTTAATGAATCATAATGAAAAGATATATTTTTTATCAGAAAAAAAATACCCTTATAATCTTTTCTTTTTAGGGTCTTTTCATTAAAACAGTTGCAAACCTGCGTTCAACTTTCAATAAAGTGTTAATTTTCCGTTTAAAAACAGATTTTCAATATGATTCATTAAGATCTTCAAAAAATTCTTTTATAATCAATGGAAAATTTCCAATGATATAAGATTTTTATACCACGTCGAAATCGAAAAGAAACATCAATTTTATCCCGAGACCTTGCACATTGCTTTTTCATTTGTACTTTATCGTCACATACAGAATATGTAAAAAGATAAAGTATTGTGATAAAAAAGAAATCGATTTTGTGATTTTTCAGGTTATTTCAGATCATTTCTTAATCCGGTGGCGAATTGTATTTTTAAATAAAGTCAAACCAAAAAGGTAAAATTCTATAGAACATTATCAGTTAAGTGAATTCTCACTAAATTGAGTTTCAAACGTCTATATTGGGACGAGACAGCTTTTCACTATTAAATGTATTCGAGTTTTACATTATATGGAATCTTTCACCTGACGGGTCCTGAATCTATGTCTGCCACGGCTGATAATATAATTACCATCGATTATAATGATTTAAACAATAGATTTCCCGCCAGCCGACTAATTGTCGATAATTTATAACATAATTTGTTCAAAATATACCGGCTAATAATTTCTCAAGGGGACACAAGAATAAAATATTATCTTACGAGAATTCCAGGAATATATTTGACCAAGATATTATAGGCGTCATTTACAAGCTACTTACAGTTGTGATGAATCCATGATACCTTAAACGGATCGATCGTTAGGTTATGATTCTGGGCATTTAGTCAACATGTTCGTCTATGGCATTTCGGTCTAATTTTCCGGCGTTTCGATCTATTTCTTGATCGATTTATCGAATCTTTGTCACGCATGAAATAGTTATAATAACTTTCGAAGGTTCAAACTTGTAGTAATTATGATTATTTGCGTTACAATTTATTGCATTTATAATAAAAGAATTATGATAAAAATGATGAAAACACAAATTTCTATTAAATCCGAGCTACTTGCTGGTGTTCACCGACATTGTTGAAAATCTTAACGATTCGACAAAAACAACATCCTCCAACCGATTTTGATAAAATGTACACTAAAGAATCCCATTGGGCTGTGCTGAATCTGATACTAAAATCTGACCTGATACGTTTGATCGACCAAAACTCGACACACAATCAATTTGACACCGAGAATCAGATCAATAAATGAGCTTTGATATAATTCGACACGCGCCATATTCTATGCTTATGGTTCAACAGAATATTCTTGTCGACATCGCTACTAATTGGGTGAAACACTTTCGCACCTGTCGATTTAAGACTGTCGAGTTGTATCAATGAGTATTTACTAAACTGATCCTATGTATCAAGTTTTACCCTGTCAAGTTCTGCTGTGCCTTTTTTTAGTCAAATCATCGAATTCATGCCGTAAGTCAAAGAACGAAAGTTTCCTAGCGTCAGTTTCACCAAGTGGATGATCCACTGCTCAGATCCAGCCGATAATGAGCCAAGTTCAAAAAGTCAGGAGAAGGGAAGATTGGAAGTCGTTCTATTTTTATGCGAATTTTAAGCAGGTCAAAATATGTTTGTGACAGAGTGTTCACCGACATTGTTGAAGATCGTAATGAACCCCCAAAAACAACATTCTCCAACAGATTTTGACAAATGTATACCAAATAAACATTGAGCTGTGATGTATCTGGTAATAAAATCTGACCTGATACGCTTGACCGACAAAACTCGACACACAATCATATAAATGAGCTTTGATATAATTCGATACGCGCCATATTCTATGCTTATGGTAAAACAGAATATTCTTGTCGACATCGCTACTAATTGGGCGAATCACTTCCGCACCTATCGATTTAAGACTGTGTCGAGTTGTATCAATGAGTATTTAGCAAACTGATTCTATGTATCAAGTTTTACCCTAGAAACTAATTCCTCAATGACGTTATGGTGTTAATATTATTCAAAATTAATGTTCTTAGTACAATCCACGGAATGTATTTTGTTTCAGATTGATCTCCTGTCGCTGAGTATTAAAATTCATATCCAATGAAAGTTTTGGTTTGGGATTATGTCTGATGCATCCTTCACTGGCTGCAAAATTCAAGATGCGTTTCTCCACCGAGTGGATGATCCACTACTCAGATCCAGCCGATAATGAGCCAAGTTCAAAAAGTCAGGAGAAGAGAAAATTGGAAGTCGTTCTATTTTTATGCGAATTTTAAGCAGGTACAAAATTCGACACCCAATCAATTTGACGCAGTGAATCAGATCGATAAATGAGCTTTGATACAATTCGATACACGCCATATTCTATGCTTATGGTAAAATAGAATATTCTTGTCGACATCGCTACTAATTGGGCGAATCACTTCCGCACCTGTCGATTTAAGACTGTGTCGAGTTGTATCAATGAGTATTTAGCAAACTGATTCTATGTATAAAGTTTTGCCCTAGAAACTAATTCCTCAATGACGTTATGGTGTTAATATTATTCAAAATGAATGTTCTTAGAACGTTCCACGGAATGTGTTTTGTTTCAGATTAATCTCTTGTCGCTGAGTATTAAAATTCATATTCAATGAAAGTTTTGGTTTGGGATTATGTCTGATGCATCCTTCACTGGCTGCAAAATTCAAGATGCGTTTCTCCACCGAGTGGATGATCCACTACTCAGATTCAGCCGGTAATGAGCCAAGTTCAAAAAGTCAGGAGAAGAGAAATTTGGAAGTCGCTCCCAATAGAGCCTTGGCTCTTCGGGTACATAGTCAAGTGGCTCACGACTTCGCAATCACTCTGACCGTCGTAGACGTGGCTCAAGAGCCGAGTTGCGAGTACGTTACCAGCCGGTAGGTACTCCCGAAGTTTCAAACCGGTGGTTAGATTCACGGGTTGGCAAGTCTAGTTTATAGCCGGAGGCTTCGAATCCTGTGGTAAAGCGAACGTAGCGTCCCAACAAGCTCCCATAAATTCATTAATCGCCCTGAGGCAGTAGCGAGGGCTGCATGAGGTCGAATAAGGGACGGTACAGGCTGTTCGGAGGCCAGCGAGTAGCGACTCTAACGATAGAGTGAGCGAGATAGTCACGCTTTTGAGAGAGACTAACCAACGCGAAATAGGGTTGCGAGATTTAAGCAAATTGCGATTACTCCGTTAGCTAAATAAGATTATTAACCAACCGGTCTTATTTATGCCTCGGTACAGACCGTTATTTAGATGGATAGACCGTGGGTGGGCTTTCCACGTGCCGCTGTATTGCACCAGTGCGCTCAAACGCGCCTTGTGTACCTACTGTATAATACGCAATAGGAACCAACGTTGATCCACCTGAATAACACCCCGCTATTCCTAGTTACTGACCCCCCATTGCTGTTCATATTCATATACACCCGGCCCACAGCCAACACCATATCCAACTCATAGATTTTCATGGAAGGCTCGATTATACCGGCCCATTTGTAAACCACTATATCTTCATTTCAAAAGCACACGTGGATGGATTACCGAACCATTGATATTTGCCTATATCAAACACACCCGAACAAACAGCCGGCATTCTTTGTTCAGTTTACTAATAAAATTTAACCGATTTCCCCGTTTTACATTTATATTTTAACAAGTTGTTTTTGCAGTTTTTTTTGTATAGAAATAGAGAGATTTTTCGTTTGTTGGCAAATTGGGAAATATAAATCTGCAGTAATTAGTTTGTGGAAAGGTTTTGCCAAAAGTTTTTTTTTAACAGTACAACAATTTTAATTAATATTTTACGGTATATTTCAGGCAAATTTCATATCGCTTAGGACAGTCTTTTTGCAGTGGATACCTAGTTAAGGGGAGGGAGTCAGGTAAAAAAAATTGATTTTGGAAATTCAATATCATCCAAATCCTATTGCATATAAAAATGACCAATGCACTATATTGTTGGTGCTCGATGAAATGATTTTTTACTGTCGTCTGACTTGCATATGCTTTTCAATATTATCTTAAGCTGCAGTTCTTAGGTTTTCCATTCTGCGCATGATTCAGATCAAACTACTAGGCAGATTGGAATGGTTGATATCTCATTTTCTTCTTCACGAAAAAATACACCGGCTAAATGGAGCAAACTATTTTTTTTTCATTCTGAAAGCAAAGTTAATCACTGATTTAGAAAATAGCATAAAATTTATTTATTAATAATTATGTTACTTAAAAAATATTACATTTTATTAATATTTGCTCCATTTAGCCGGTGTATCTTTTCATGAAGAAGAAAATGAGACGTCAACCATTCCAATCTGCCTGGTAGTTTGATCTGAATCATGCACAGAATGGAAAACCTAAGATCCTTGCTTAAGATAGTATTTAAAAGCATATTTAAGTCAGACGACAGTAAAAAATCCTTTAATCGAGTACCAACAATATAGTGCATTGGGCATTTTTATATGCAATAGGATTTGGATGATATTGAATTTCCAAAATCAATATCATCCAAATCCTATTGCATATAAAAATGCCCAATGCACTACACTGTTAAAAAAATCTGTATTAAAATTAATACAAAAATGTTGGAAGTTTTTTTGCAGATACCGTATATGAAATTTTGTATACATGTGTATATGAAAAAAATTTTTTTACCTGACTCCCTCACCTTAAGGGGAGGTCAGGTAAAAAAAATTGATTTTGGAAATTCAATATCATCCAAATCCTATTGCATATAAAAATGCCAAATGCACTATATTGTTGGTGCTCGATGAAAGGATTTTTTACTGTCGTCTGACTTGCATATGCTTTTCAATATTATCTTAAGCTGCAGTTCTTAGGTTTTCCATTCTGCGCATGATTCAGATCAAACTACTAGGCAGATTGGAATGGTTGATATCTCATTTTCTTCTTTATGAAAAAATACACCGGCTAAATGGAGCAAAATATTTTTTTTTCATTCTGAAAGCAAAGTTAATCACTGATTTAGAAAATAGCGTAAAATTTATTTATTAATAATTGTGTCAGTTGATAAATATTACCTTTTATTAACATTTGCTCCATTTAGCCGGTGTATCTTTTCATGAAGAAGAAAATGAGACGTCAACCATTCCAATCTGCCTGGTAGTTTGATCTGAATCATGCGCAGAATGGAAAACCTAAGAACTTTGCTTAAGATAATATTGAAAAGCATATGCAAGTCAGACGACAGTAAAAAATCCTTTAATCGATTACCAACAATATAGTGCATTGGGCATTTTTATATGCAATAGGATTTGGATGATATTGAATTTCCAAAATTAATTTTTTTGATCTGACTCCCTCCCCTTAAATGACAGTCCGTTCGGAAAACTTTGGAAATACAGATTTTGTAATATCTCGATAATAGTAAAAATAGAAAACATGATTTTTCAAGCATGAGGTAATCGTATTTTATAATTTATTGTTTTGACAAATATCACAATGATAGGTGCAGTTGACGTCTGCTTTCTTGAGGTGTCGCTATTTTAATCAATAACTGCAAGGCAAACCTATATGCAATTGGACATCGATTTATATGGGCAATAAATCGATAAGTACATATTTTATTTTTATTACGGCCGTAATAATTTTTTCAGGGGAAACTGCGTTAACCGTAAAAAGCCAAAAATAATAAGGAAGCAATGTACAAGGTTATACTTTGTGCCCTTTGTGTTTCCTCAAGGAAGAAATTCTGCTTTGATGAAAATTTTTTCGAGATTTTTATGTCAGTACAGAATGATCCAAAATTTTCAGAAAAGAAGGACAACAAAAATCGTTACGTTAAGCTTACAAAAAAATCGCTCAGCCCAGCAAAAAGATTTGTCAACCGAACAAAAAATTTGTCAGCATAGCAAAACTGATTTGTCAGCCGAACAAAAGCTCTGCCAGCCTGACGTAACGTTTTTTGTTGTCCTCGTTTTATATTGTCACAACACAGAAATTTCTCTCCGTGTGTAGTTGTTAATTTTGAAAAAAAGGGCGTGGTCGCTCTAACTTCCGTAAAAATTAGTCTACAATGCTAAATTGTTCCTTATAGGTGCATGTGCACTTAATGTTGTTTAGTATTGAATTTGGCTCAAATCGGTAAAGTGGTTCAAATTTTACGAAATTTTGAATTTTTTTCAAAATTCACATTATCGCTCTAACTTTTGCAAAACTTGAGATAGGGAGTTCAAATTTTGTATGTAAACGAAACAATATTCGGCCATTACATATACATAATTTACTGACGAACGATATGAAACTTTTTATTTCATGAAATTTTGAATTATTTAAAAAAAATTTACGTTATCACATTTACTTTGCTAAATTGTTCCTTATAGGTGCATGTGCACTTAATGTTGTTTAGTATTGAATTTGGCTTAAATCGGTAAAGTGGTTCAAATTTTACGAAATTTTGAATTTTTTTCAAAATTCACATTATCGCTCTAATTTTTGCAAAACTTGAGATAGAGAGTTCAAATTTTGTATGTAAACGAAACAATATTCGGCCATTACATATACTTAATTTACTGACGAACGGTATGAAACTTTTGATTTCATAAAATTTTTAATTATTAAAAACAAATGTACGTTATCACATTTACTTTCGGAAACGCTCTAATAATAACGAAATAGAAAAAGAAAACGTATTCACAATATGTTTATTTATTTATTTAAAACTTGCTTCCTCATTATTTTTCGCTTTTTATTTGTTATTATTATTATTATTATCTTTAAACATTGACAATTTTGGGCCAATACAATAAGACAATTCTGCGCTGTAAATTAATTTACCATGCGTTTGACTCAATAGTTAGGAGACGTTAAGTTCATCGAATTATTGAGAAATATCAACAAAAAAAAATTAATAACAAATAGCATTGAAATATCATCATTAAATCGTGGCAGTTTTCTCAATCATTTTATTCAATGCTTTTGAACAGCCACCATATTCTTTTTCTACGTTCAGTTATATCAAACGGCGAAATCTCTATCGTGCCGTCATTTGCTTTTACGCTGCATCGATCGTGCACGAGCCAAACTCAGTACCTATTGTTTTTTATCTGTAGACTATAGGAAAGTACAACGAAGTCTCGGGCGTCTCGACGTGATCGCTCTATCTTTAATACCCGCTCTGTGATTGGCTCTTCTTTGAAACTACAGTCAGTAGTTTAAAAACTATTCGCCGTAGAAAATTCTACTTCAGGAATTTTTTGCTCATCCTTTATCCGAATTTCATAAACATCTAACGAATTCTTTAATACACCCTGTATATTAAAGAGTAAGTAAATTATTACTTAAAAGCTGCAAACAAGGCTGCAAAATAGAACCTTGCAAATTACTTCCTCATCCACTTAAAATGTTTACGAAGTTTCCTCTGTGAGGACGTTAAAAAATTTACGAAAATTCTTCCTAATGGAATTTGCTTTGTATACATCTTAAGTGAATGAGAAAGTAATTTGCGAGGATCTACTTTGTAGCCTTTCTTATACTTCAAATCGGCGAAAAAAAAATATTCTCAAAGCAACAGTAATAAATAATAAAGTCCTGAGTTCAAATTCCATTCATGAAATTTTTCAAAATATTTTTCGATTTTTTTTGCTGGTTGATTCACATTTTTTCGTTATTGTACTTTTACATTGCAGTGAATAGAGATCCCAATATTTTTTGTTAAACATAATTATTAATTTTATCTCTAATAATTTTAATATATTTGAAATTCATTTTTTAAGTACTAATAATTAAATTATTTAACGACTTCAAATTATTGATAATTTCATTACTGCTAAATTATTACGAATTTCAAAAGTCTCGTGAATATGATAAAAATGCTTCATAATTAAATTTTGCTAAATGATTGTCTGAATTTAATTTTTTATAGTTAGTCATGTAATTTTTTAGATGTCTTTCTTGTGTTGTATTTTTAAAATCACTATATTTTTGTACTATCAATGAATTTAAAAAATACCCATAATTTGAGCTTTTATTTTTATTCGTCGTTACAATTTTGCCCTCAAACGTGGAAGCAACCTGATGGAATCATTGGGTAATCGGTTGCGAAAGGTTGTTGCACTCTTGCGGACGAAATATTATCTGGGTTAAACCTTTCTACAAAATACCATTGCAATTAAATATAAATAATTCGAAATAAGTATTCCCCATTCATTTTTTTCTTTTTCTCAATTTTTTACATCATTTACTCAATAGTGATGCGGTCGAGCGAAACGAGCGAGAAAAAGTCGAGATCAAGACTTAGTCTCGGAATTTGACAGCTCGATTGTCATTTCAATTGGAGATTATCAACATAGCAAGATTTTCCTCTCGTTCTCGTCTTGAATTTCGTTCGAAATCTCGACTTGACAGCCGGATATTGTTTTTCTATCTTTCTCTATTAACTTTTTCCCTTTCAATTTTTGAATGACTTCCGATGATATTAATGTTTCAGAAAATGGATAACGCTGAGAAGAATAGAGTAAATTGTGAAATTATTTATATGAAATATCTGGTGCTATTATTGTAGCCTTGAATCAATGAAATTATTAAATCATTGGAGTACATCCACCGCTAAATTAAAGGTGCAGGTTACGTTTTTTGTTGAATATTAAAGAGTGTTTTTTCACTTCGTAGAACTACGCTAACGTTCCGAGGTTCCAGGATGACGGTTTCTTAATGATAAACGTTTAGATCAGTTTTTAGGTAGACCTCATCATGTACAGGACACCGTTTGAGGTCTAAGTCAGTTTTCAAGGATGATTCTATGCGTAGGTAGTCTACGATGATATCCAGAATTTATGAACAATCCGAAGACATCCGTAGTCCTCGTGTAATTGGAGCCTCAGATCCATTTTCACGTAGTTGTCGTATTCAAACTTGACCTGAACCTTGGAATCTATGGAGACGACGTAAATACGTGTCAGAACGTCATTCTGATACGTATTTATTTATTATTTAATTTCATTGGCGAAGATTTCCGTGATTCTACGAAACTTTTTCGCTCAGTGTAGTCCTTTTACATCAGACAATCAACGTCTAAAGCCCTTGGAAGCTTACTATACTTACATGCCAACATTTCGGGAAGTTGTTAGGCACACCATTTCATTTTGGTGACCGGTGGCAGAGCGTAACGGAGCATATCCTATCGTATTGTACGATACTGTCCCATTCAGATACATAAACATAGGGCAATACGTCAGTTCTACAGAACCCATCTCTACACAGACCCATCTGTACACGAGCATCTGTACACCATTTTTTTTTACACGTGTTTAATTGAGCACAACGAAATTGTACACAACACGAACTTGACAAAGCGGAATTTAAAACGAATAACCTTGTCACGACGAAACCTTGCGGAAATTTAGTTCGACACGGAAAAATTGATCACGTCAGTAATCGTTATGACAAAACTTTGCACAGCATACTCTGGGCACCATCAATCTGCTCACAGCACTAGTTCGACACAACAAACTTCTTCATAGCACAAGATCGAAATGGTAAATCTCGACACGGCACCATTTTGTAACGACAAATCTCTACACAACGCGAGTACGGCCCGGTAAAGTTTGCCACGACGAACCTTCGACACGACACAAGTTGTACACGACGATGTTCTACACAGACCCATCTCTACTGTGTAGAGATGGGTCTGTGTAGAGATGGGTCTGTGTAGAAAATCGTCGTGTACAACTTGTGTCGTGTCGAAGGTTCGTCGTGGCAAACTTTACCGGGCCGTACTCGCGTTGTGTAGAGATTTGTGATCAAGTTGTACACGACGATGTTCTACACAAACCCATCTCTACTGTGTAGAGATGGGTCTGTGTAGAGATGGGTCTGTGTAGAACATCGTCGTGTACAACTTGTGTCGTGTCGAAGGTTCGTCGTGGTAAACTTTACCGGGCCGTACTGTGTAGAGATGGGTCTGTGTAGAGATGGGTCTGTGTAGAACATCGTCGTGTACAACTTGTGTCGTGTCGAACGTTCGTTGTGGCAAACTTTACCGGGCCGTACTCGCGTTGTGTAGAGATTTGTCGTTACAACATGGTGCCGTGTCGAGATTTACCATTTCGATCTTGTGCTACGAAGAAATTTGTTGTGTCGAACTAGTGCTGTGAGCAGATTGATGGTGCCCAGAGTATGCTGTGCAAAGTTTTGTCATAACGATTACTGACGTGATCAATTTTTCCGTGTCGAACTAAATTTCCGCAAGGTTTCGTCGTGACAAGGTTATCCGTTTTAAATTCCGCTTTGTCAAGTTCGTGTTGTGTACAATTTCGGTGTGCTCAATTAAACGCGTGTAAAAAAAATGGTGTACAGATGCTCGTGTACAGATGGGTCTGTGTAGAGATGGGTTCTGTAGAACTGACGTATTGCCAAACATAGCCTCAATTTTTTTGACAGTTTATCTGTCATAAGTTTCAAGATCTCGCTCGACCTCGTTTGTTATTTCAAGCAAGAACGAGCGAGACTATGATTTTTTTGCATACCGCAAACTCGAGACAAGAACTTCAGACAAATGACAAATGCAAGAAAAAACGAGCAAGATTCGAGATAATCTCGTCTCGAGCCGCATCACTATTACTCAATTATGTTTCTAACATTTAAATCGAAATAATCAATATTAATTTCTACAGATTTTTATCTTCCAACAATTTTATCGAACATATACAACTTTCTAATAACTTGAATAACTTCAGAAACAAAAAAAAAACAATTTTGTTTATCTAATTGGAATCATTGGGAATTATTCAGATTACTTTTTATATTTTATGAAAAAAACAAATAAAAACATATAATTTTTTTTAAATGTATTTAAACAGGAGATTAATATTTTCTATTTAAATCAATTCGTTTGGTAAAAATTGATGCATCGCGGACTTTGTATTGTAGCTGTGCGATCATACGTGCCTCTCATACTGTATAATACACAATAGGAATCAGAGTTGATCCACCTGAAAATCGCCTCGCTATTCATAGTTACTGACCCACGCTGTTCATATTCATATACACCACGTATCCACCAAACCATATCCAACTCATAGATTTTCATGGAAGGTTCAATTATACCGGCACATTTGCCGACCTCTATATCTTCATTTTAAAAATACACATGGATGGATTACCGAATTGTTGATGTATGCCAATTTTCTCTACGTATAACCGAAGTGGTTAACTTTTTTGACGTTTGTTGGTTCGTTGCACTCGATATACCTCAAATTTCAGTCAATATTTAATACATATTGATCGTCAATGTTTACGGTGGTTATGTTTACAGCAATTAACCGCATGGGGCGCCTGCCCCAATTGCTGAATATTTGTTGATCTTTCACCAACGTCTCGACATGTACAGATGATACATAATTACAGAATTTTTTAAATGTGAATTGCAAGCATCGTCAGAAAATACATACTTTCATGTCATGGGATTTAAATAAGAGAATTGGGTGGTAGAAAAAAATCGGGCTACTTCGAACATTTTTGTTTGCCTTTTTTTGTTTGTTCATTCGTTAAGCTAATGGTTCGCAATACGAATTGTTGAATTATGTCACAAAATCGATTGGTTATGTTGTTTACAATTTTCAACATTTTATATGTAGAAATGTATATAAAGGGCCATTTTTTAATGATCCAAATTGCCTCACCTTGAGTGTTCCAACTTGCCCCAACGTATTTAATATTAATATAAAATGATTAATATTATATGTCGAATTTGAAATATTATCTTGTAATAAAAAAGACTATTTACATCCATGATTTATTACATACAAATTATTACCTAATTTATTGACTTGTTTTACATTTTTATATTATAAAAATAATTGCTATATAATGCCACATTATAATTATATTATCAAAGTAAATCCTATTGTTTATCATTTTGATAACATTAATTTTTATTTATATATACGAATTATTTTTTGTTTGTTTTTCAAATACTAATAAAAATCTAATCACCAAATAAATTATAAATTTTGTTTTAAAAATACGTAAATGTAAAAAAATATCACTGCACTTTAAGGATGGAAATTATTTATGGGTCTCCTGTTAATGATAGTTGCATTAAACCATTTTGTAATGCGATAATTCGTGGTTAATTCGTTTTTTAAGTACAACTATTTGAGATTTGGTCGTATTGTTTTATAAGTTCACTATAAGTTGTGGTTTCGTATGGTGAAGAAAACCTCAGAGTGCTTGAGAGTTAGTTACATGATATGTACGAATTTTACCATGAGAGTTCGGTCATGCACTGCCCTCCTCTATTCGTCAAATGATCAACCGATTTTTCTTACCTAGAGCATTGGAATTTTTGTGACATCTATTTTGTCATCAGTTGTTATGAAAGTGCAGCGATGTTGTCAGTAGAGATGCGGAAATCGGTAAGAATCGCACTTACCGATCGTTGGGCCTAAAGGCCCATACAGTTTCGGTTACGCGCGACATCACTCGAGTAGAATGAAAAATAATACATCATGTCGCCACTAGATGGAGGCTCTTTGTCGACTCAGTAAATATGAACAAAGTTGATTAAAAAAACATCCTTGTCCAAATAATCGATTTCGCACTGCCGATTTTTTTTCAGATTATTGCAAAATCGAAAATGAAATTCTGTTACACTGTCCAACAATTGGATTCTAGTTATGACACTTACTTTTTTTTAGAGAAAATAAATGCAAAAATCGATCTGCCGATTTTTAAAAGAAAATCGGTTGAAATGATCGATTGTAAAAGGACGAAAAATTTGGATTAATTCCCACATATAGAATTTATCAGTAAGTGATTTTTTTCTAGCATAAAAAATAATTTCGAATAATCATTGAAATGCAAACATCTTTTTTTGAAATCTATTGTTATATCCACCGAATTCAATGATTATGTAGATATCTTTACAAAATCGAAGATGGTAGATTATGAAATTCTATTAAACTATCCAACAGTTGAAGTTCAGTTATGAGGCCGACGTTTTTTCGGAAAAAAAGAATGCATAATCGATCTACCGATTTTTAGAAGAAAATCGGTAAAAATTATTGATTGTAAAAGGGAGAAAAATTTGCATTAATTCCCACATATAGAATTTCTCAGTAAGTGATTTTTTTCTAGCATAAAAAATAATTTCGAACAATCGGTGAAATGCAAACATCCTTTTTTGAAATCTATTGTTATATCCACCGAATTCAATGATTATGTAGATATCTTTACAAAATCGAAGATGGTAGATTATGAAATTCTATTAAACTATCCAACAGTTGAATTTCAGTTATGAGGCCGACTTTTTTCGGGAAAAAAGAATGCATAATCGATCTACCGATTTTTAGAAGAAAGTCGGTAAAAATGATCGATTGTAAAAGGGAGAAAAATTTGGCTTAATTCCCACATATAGAATTTCTCAGTAAGTGATTTTTTTCTAGCATAACAAATAATTTCGAACAATCATTGAAATGCAAACATCCTTTTTTGAAATCTATTGTTATATCCACCGAATTCAATGATTATGTAGATATCTTTACAAAATCGATGATGGTAGATTATGAAATTCTATTAAACTATCCAACAGTTGAATTTCAGTTATGAGGCCGACTTTTTTTCGGGAAAAAAGAATGCATAATCGATCTACCGATTTTTAGAAGAAAATCAGTAAAAATGATCGATTGTAAAAGGGAGAAAAATTTGCATTAATTCCCACATATAGAATTTCTCAGTAAGTGATTTTCTTCTAGCATAAAAAATAATTTCGAACAATCATTGAAATGCAAACATCCTTTTTTGAAATCTATTGTTATATCCACCGAATTCAATGATTATGTAGATATCTTTACAAAATCGATGATGGTAGATTATGAAATTCTATTAAACTATCCAACAGTTGAATTTCAGTTATGAGGCCGACTTTTTTTCGGGAAAAAAGAATGCATAATCGATCTACCGATTTTTAGAAGAAAGTCGGTAAAAATGATCGACTGTAAAAGGGAGAAAAATTTGGCTTAATTCCCACATATAGAATTTCTCTAATTGGCGAATTGCATGCAGCTTTGCACATATCAATCTTAAGAGTCATCACTGCAAATGTTGATGTACTAAAAGTTTGAAATAAAGCTATACATTTATAAAAAATACGATGGCCACAACTGGTACATGGAATAAGCATGTTGCCCCGGATATGGCCATGATAATATAATCATTAATTTTTCGTTAATTATTACACAATCAATTCATAAATTCGTAAAGAAGAAACAAAAAAAACGAAAAAACGCTAAGAAAAATATATCCTTAGAAATGTATAGTAAAAAAGAAGGTAAAGCGGTGGAACACCTTTCAAGTTGAAGATTCCCATCATTATTCAATGCGAAAATCTACTTTCGGAAAGAACTCTGGTAAAAGTAAAAATAAAAGTGTAAAGAGTAAAACATTAATATAATGTATGACTATTTGTGAGAAAGAAAGCTGCTACGAAAAAGTGCAAAACGAAGGAGACGAATGTCAAAAAAGGTTAGTTAGGTTCACAGATGGCATCTGTGCTTTAAAGACATTTTCGTGTAGAGGAATTGGATGCTTTCATAAGAATACGATTTTGATTTATTAAACACACCTTAAAAAATGTTTCAAGTGCAATGAATATTGAGTTATTCTAATTTTAAGCATGGCCAAAATCGGTACATTACTGTGGCCAAAACCGGTGCATAGGTGGCCAGAACTGGTGAAATGGCTATGCTCCTACTTTTTTCTATTTTCCAGTGTTTTCTCGATACATATGAAGATTTTAATGCTAGAAATCTGAAATTATATTCTTCTCAGATATGAAAAGTATTGGTCCAAAACAGTTTTATGATATTTGGTCCCAATCACAAGTACTGAAAATGTGAAAATTCTTAAAGTGGCCACAACCGGTACTTCTACCCTATTGTTATATCTACTGAATTCAATGATGTTTGCATTATTTGAAAAAATAAAAATCGCCTGCTGCCTTATATTAGAAAACGAAAATGAGTTTCTGTCGGCTCGTATGAGATGCAAAACTGGGTCCACGTCTAACGAGCATACGAGTCTCACGCTGGTTCCGTTATAATCAACGAAACCGCTCAACAACAACAATGCGGTGCCTTGTGCACCTACTTGGCTCGTCATACTATCGCGGAATCTAAAGGTGCCTCCGAGATACGATCAATCCACCGAATTGATTGTCCCTTGTCCTTCATTCAAATCCCACGACGAGTTCTTTTTTTTCTCTTCCTCTTTCGGTCCTGTTAGGGGACAATTTAACTATGGCTCATGTACAAGGTGTTCCAAAAAAAAAACAAAGAAGCCATATAAAACTAAAAACTTGTGTAAGCACTTAACCGTGCAATTTAAAATGTAAATATAAATAAATATAGAAGCTCGGAAATATTCTTCTGCAACGCTTATGAAACTTTTATTATAAAACTTCAGTGTAAGTTTCTTCATTTTTTACCATAAAACTTCCATCTTAATGGTACTTTGTAGACATAATATAAAATATGACCTCGATTATCAGACAATTATTATCTTAATAATATATTCATACATATCTACCCTTAAATTAAACAATTTCAATGCTTTTGCAATTATTTAAGAATTGTTCGCAATTTTTTTTAAATATTTTGATGCTATTTAGAATTTTGTTACGTAACAGATGATAAAATCAGAAAGAGCAACGGCAGTTCATTGATGTCGAATTAAGTGAAAAGTACAGCCGGCTTCCGTACACAATATCAAGAAGGCTGGTCACCATGGAATATGGGAGGAGAGTGTAAAAGTCGTTTATCAATTTTTGAGACACCCTATAGAAGCGGTGTCTCAGAAAGTTGGGGCGTATGGGACGCTGACCGGTTTGACATATTTTTGGGTTTCTTTGTATTTTTGTTTGCGACCCACTCAAGCCCACTGCTCCGTTTGTGAGACGTTGGAATCCCCACGGTCTATTGTTGCCCTTTAGTGCCGAAGGGAGGATTCCCACAGTGCCTACGAGCGTCAACCCCCCGTGTACCTACTAGTATAAAAAGTCGTATACCATCCTAGGCTATACCTGGACGAATCCTTCGAAGCTTCTTGCCTATCCGTTTGACTATCTACCACTTTCAACGTTTTAGTCAAAATTCCATCTATATTCCAGCCTGTCGTAGCCCTCAATAACTTCCAATAAGATTAGCTTTTTACTGGTGTAAACGGAAATGAGTTCATCATAAATATACACTATTTTTTAAATTTGGATTTTAAGGGGACCCAGACAAAAAGTCATCAGAAAACATTTTTCATGTGAAAACATCTTTAGCGAGGGTTTTCCTTTAAAAAAATGTCCTCAAAAAGCGTTACGCTCCTTCTGCAAAAAAGTGAATTTTAGCAAAATGTTCTCAAAAAGCGTTACGCTCCGTCTGGATAGAAGTGAATTTGAACAAAATGTCCTCAAAAAACGTACCGCTCCATCTGGAAAAAAACTGAATTTGAGCTAAATGTTCTCAAAAAGCGTTACGCTATGTCTAGATGGAAGTGAATTTCAGCAAAATGTCCTCAAAAAGCATTACGCTGCTTCTGGAATAAAGTGAATTTGAGCAAACTGTCCTCAAAAAATGTTACGGCCCTTCTGGAGAAAAAATGAGTTTGATCAAAATGTCATCAAAAAGCGTTACGCTGCTTTTGGAAAAAAGTGAATTTCAGTAAAATGTCCTCAAAAAGCGTTACTCTCCTTCTGGAAAAAAATGAATTTGAGCAAAATGTCCTCAAAACGCGTAACGCTCCGACTGGAAAAAAATTGAATTTGAGAAAAATGTTCTCAAACAGCGTTACGCTCCGTCTGGATAGAAGTGAATTTCAGCAAAATGTCCTCAAAAAGCGTTACGCTACGTCTGAATAAAAGTGAATTTGAACAAAATGTCCTCAAAAAGCGTAACGCTCCGTCTGGACAAAAACTGAATTTGCGCTAAATTTTCTCAAAAAGCGTTACGCTCCATCTGGATAGAAGTGAATTTCAGTAAAATGTCCTCAAAAAGCGTCACGCTCCGCCTGAAAAAAACTGAATTTGAGCTAAATTTCCTCAAAAAGCGTTACGCTCCGTCTGGATAAAAGTGAATTTGAGCAAAATGTCCTCAAAAAGCGTTACGCTCCTTTTGGAAAAAAGTGAATTTGAGCAAAATGTCCTCAAAAAGCGTTACGCTCCTTTTGGAAAAAAGTGAATTTGAGCAAAATGTCCTCAAAATGCGTTACGCTCCTTCAGAAAAAAAAAGTGAATTTCAGTAAAATGTCCTCAAAAAGCGTTACGCTCCTTTTGGAAAAAAGTGAATTTGAGCTAAATGTCCTCAAAAAGCGTTACGCTCCGTCTGAAAAAAAAGTGAATTTCAGTAAAATGTCCTCAAAAAGCGTTACGCTCCTTTTGGAAGAAAGAGAATTTGAGCAAAATGTCCTCAAAAAGCGTTACGCTCCTTTTGGAAAAAAAGTGAATTTGAGCAAAGTGTCCTCAAAAAACGTTACGGCCCTTCTGGGAAAAAAATGAGTTTGACCAAAATGTCCTCAAAAAGCGTCACGCTTCTTCTGAAAAAAAAAGTGAATTTCAGTAAAATGTCCTCAAAAAGCGTTACGCTCCTTTTGGAAAAAAGTGAATTTGAGCAAAATGTCCTCGAAAAAAAAAACTGAATTTGAGCAAAATATTCTCAAAAAGCGTTACGCTCTTTTTGGAAAAAAGTGAATTTGAGCAAAATGTCCTCAAAAAGCGTTACGCTCCGCGTGGAAAAAAACTGAATTTGAGCAAAATGTTCTCAAAAAGCGTTACGCTCGGACTGGATAAAAGTGAATTTGAGCAAAATGTCTTCAAAAAGCGTTACGCTCCTTCTGGAATTATGTTTTCACATAATTTTTCATGAGTACACGCAGATGTACCTACTACTTTTTTATTGATGATACCATTCCAAAAATCCTACATTTAAACTTCATAAAGTACATATGAAATACTATAATTATGGAATTTTAACTTTTAAAAAGTCAATTTCGTTAGTTAGGTTAAGTTATTGTGGAATTAAATCTTTAAAAAATCCTGAACATGTATTGACTCCGATAACCTCAACTTTATGTTTAGTTATATCGATCAACAATTATTTCCACCTTTTCCAAAAGGATTTTAACGAATTGCATTATTGTTTCTATCAACAACTAATCAAGAACCAAACAAAGCATTGTGAAATGTCCCTCCAATAACTTCACCGACTTTTTAATAAACCCATCACAACAAAACCACGAGCATAAACCATCGATTGGTGGCAAGCGTTAGAAAAATTGATGTATATCGAATATACATACACACACACCAAAGTTCTATCGAGAGCTTATGAAGATATCCTCAACCGAGCCACAGATTATTCACAAACGTCCGAGCTGTGATGGGGATTTTACACCGACAATATTCCCGGTCCGGAATGTGAAACGTTGAACGAAAAATGTGTGTTCCCAGGTAACTCAACTCGTGCCACGAGATACCAAGTAATATAACTTTCACGGTAGCTTCTAGCTGACCGTAATCCGACCGTGATCGTAAAAGTGAACAAAATTTGTTTTTTTTTTTTTTACTATCGCTTAGGAAAAATTTTCTCTGATGATTTATCGTTCCTCCTGTGACAATACGGGGTGCAGGTACATTTACAGCAGCATGGAGAGGGATAGAGCAGATAGAAAGAGCTGCCGAAGAGAAATTACTGACCTAAAGGGAAACAGTGAGATCGGTCAAGACCGGTGGATTTACGGCGCTACTTGCTGTGGGTACTTCGTTGTCCGTGACGTTCCCTATTGCAAGAAGAGTCTACTGTTCAGTTTCCATGTGGCCTAGTTTCAGAGTTTCCTGAAACTCTGGAAACAAGTAATTGTCACGTCGTGTTATTGACACATCTTTCAATTCTTCTTTAATGAAACCGTTAACCAAACAAACGCTGGAATAAGCTACGATATTCCGTTCTGGTTTTATGTCCATTATTGACTTAAGGCGGAATAGGGAGATTACGGGTGTGAGAGAGATAGAAATAATTGCAATCGGAGTAGAGTAAAAGAGAAATAGTGAGAATATGTTTCACAGCTTGTCTCAAATGTGGAACGTACTTTGAATGGAGGAAAAATATATCAATTTATTTTCCTTCTGACGTTTCTAGATGCTTTCGGTATGATATTTGTTCGACTCTAGAAAACTATTTTTGACATCTTGATAATTGATGTATCAAAAACAGCATATGAACATTTTAATAAATTGAGAAAGAGCTTCAAATTATGAACGTTGATTATGTTGATTTGCTTGTTGTTGGATGTAAACAAAAATTGGAATAATTGAAATTTAATGTACAAGTACCGAAAGGGTTTATGTGTAAGGTGGAATATTGAATTCAATATGCAAGTGCGATGAAAAAACAATCAATAATTTATTTGAATTTTACTGCAAAAGTACATTAATTTTTTATTTTTATATTATATGAAGGGCTGTCAATTCAGCCACTTTTTTTCGACCCTCTCCGATTTGCCCTGTAATTGGTTATATGAATATATCACAAAAAGACACTCTATGTGAATTTTTTCAGATTTTTTAAAACAATTTTTTAGAAAATGGCTTTTTTTATTCAAGTGCAAATATCTCAGAATTTTGAAGTTACTGAAAAAAAATGTCAGCACATAAAAGTTGTCGTTTATTGTTAGCTTTCGAGCGGAATATTCCAAATAATTGTCACGTTCCTGTGAGTATGTTTTTTTTTTCCGAAAAATGGAGGAATTATTGTTTAATTAAAAAAAGGATATTTTTTTTACTGAAAAAATTACAGAGTATTGCTACATGACTGTTGATATCACAAAAAAATCGTTAGAGTGGCACCGATCGATCTTCTGATATTAAAAAATGCATTTGTGTCAAGTTCCGAAAAACGGGGGCATTATTATTTTTTGATAAAAAAAAAGGTTACTTTTTTTTGGCTAATAAAATTACAGAGTATTCTTGCATGACTGTAGATATTGCAAAAAAACCATCAGAGTGGTACGGATTGAGCTTACGGTATTAAAAAAAATGATTCGTGTGGAAGTTTCGAAAAACGGGGGAATTATTTTTTTTTATACCGGAAGCTCGATCCGTACCACTCTGATGATTTTTTTGCAATATCTACAGTCAAGCAAGAATACTCTGTAATTTTATTAGCCAAAAAAAAGTAACCTTTTTTTTTTAAAAAAATAATAATGCCCCCGTTTTTCGGAACTTTCACACAAATGCATTTTTTAATACCAGAAGATCGATCGGTGCCACTCTGGCGATTTTTTTGTGATATCAACAGTCATGTAGCAATACTCTGTAATTTTTTCAGTAAAAAAAAATATCCTTTTTTTAATTAAACAATAATTCCTCCATTTTTCGGAAAAAAATCATACTCACAGGAACGTGACAATTATTTGGAATATTCCGCTCGAAAGCTAACAATAAACGACAACTTTTATGTGCAGACATTTTTTTTCAGTAACTTCAAAATGCTGAGATATTGGCACTTGAATAAAAAAGCCATTGTCTGAAAAATTATTTTTAAAAATCTGATAAAATTCACATAGAATGTATTTTAGTGGTACATTCATATAATCAATTACAGGGCAAATCGGAGAGGGTCGATAAAAAAAGTGGCTAAATTGACAGAGAATGCTTAATATATTGTACATTCAATTTAATTTATGAAATTATGGATGAAACTTACAGTCTTTTCTGAGTGTTGGTCGAAAAATGGTTGCTTTTTAAATTTTCACGTGCAATTGTATTTTCCATTCATAAAATTAAATACTAGGATGGATTCCTTGCAAAATTATCTGGTTTATCCAGAATTGTCCCAGAATTTTTTTATGCAAGCTATAAAATGTCTTTAAAAATAGATTCACCCAGAGAAATCGGTTTGATGAGTTTATTTGAATCAAATCTGGATTCCATTTGAAATAAATAAAATTTTATTTGGATTAAATACATTTTATTTAAAGTGAATACGATTTATTTGAATAAAATAAATTATATTCTATAATAAATAAAAATAATAATAATCCATTAACAAAATAATAAAGTATGTTAAGTAAATTTAAAAAAAAGAATATTCAGGCTGAAGGACTGCGGTTAATGGCCAATTCGCAAATTATAAAGTACAATGTAGCCAATAGGAATTATAATTATAATTTGCAATATTCGAACTTATAATTTGCAATGTACGTAAATAATTACGTACTCTTCATCAATAAATCACGACTACTACTACTTATATTCTATTGAAATAAAATTCTATTATGCTGGCTATTTAAGAAAAAAATTATTTAATTGTCGGCCTAATAGAATTTCATTTCTATCAAATGGAATTTATTTCATTAAAATAAATTGTATTAATTTTTTTTTTAATTATTTGAACTGAATAAAATTTTATTGATTTAAAATATATCTAAAATTTGATTTAAATACACCCATCAGGCCCGTTTCTCTCGATGTATTTCCTCAATGTAGTAAATTTAGGTAGACACCTAAGTGTCATTCGAATAAAATTGTATTACAATTACACAAATAAATCCTTGCAACATTTCTAAAAAAAATACCACTTGAAACCTAAAAAAAAAAAATATTATACACTGTATTTCTTTTATTTTTATTCTTCATCATAATTTAGTTTGACATTTTAATTTCCATAATTTTCAAGCTTCTTGGCGAGCTCAATAGTTATCATGTCTATGATGATTTTTGCAGTCTGCGGTTTTATGCATCCAATATTTGGTACACGTTCGCCTAATAGAAGCATTTTATTCGAATATTCGTCTGGCACAATACGTCAGCCGTATCTCACCGGGGAAAAGTAACGAAATTTTCAGTAACATCAGCAGCAATAGAAGGGTCGTAGCCGTGGGAGCAAAAGAAGAGGTATAAAAATCCATAGCAGCGATCTTTTCGATTTCCAGTCGTACCGAATTTCATAACGTGTGACGCGCAATAACTGCGATATGGCGAATGGAACATCGCCGTGGGCGACGTCGAGGGGAAAGGGACGGGCCCTTTCTTTCTCATTTCTCTCTTTCTGAAGTCTGCAGCACCAGCAGCTCGAGCCATAGCATCGCAGCATCAGCAAACGCTCGGCAAAGAGCGTTCTTTGATACATTGCGGGCTCGCGACTGTCTCTCCTTGCTTGGAACTAACCCAGAGGCGTTGCGCGTTGGGTTCGCGAGGATGCGATGAAGGTGGAGGTTTGGCTGCGGGTGATGTTTCCTTCGCTGTGGTTGCGTTCTCACTCGAACCTCGTAAAATCCACATCTATCCCTTTGCCATCACCGCCTCTAGCTCGCACACCATTCTGGATCCCAGACACGTGATACGAATCCCGGATTCATTTTATTTTCAACCCTTTCAAACGACGTACGCGTGGCTGCCAGTCGCGCATTTGCACACACGTTCACGCAATAACATACACTTTTCGAGAAAACGATGTAGAGGAGTTAATCGGGGCTAATTGACACAGATTTTTTTATTTCTAGGTTAATTTTGAGCAGGAATGAGCAATATTCAAATTAAACTCAAAATACATTTTGCTTTTAATAATTATGAGTAATTTTAAGAAATTTTTTCGAGAAAACGACGTAGAGGAGCTAATCGGGGCTAATTGACACAGATTTTTTATTTCTAGGTTAATTTTGAGCAGGGATGAGCAATATTCAAATTAAACTCAAAATACATTTTTCTTTGAATAATTATGAGTAATTTTAAGATAATTTTTCGAGAAGACGATGTAGAGGAGCTAATCGGGGCTAATTGACACAGATTTTTTATTTCTAGGTTCATTTTGAGCAGGTATGAGCAATATTCAAATTAAACTCAAAATACATTTTGCTTTGAATAATTATGAGTAATTTTAAGAAAATTTTTCGAGAAAACGATGTAGAGGAGCTAATCGGGGCTAATTGACACAGATTTTTTATTTCTAGGTTAATTTTGAGCAGGGATGAGCAATATTCAAATTAAACTCAAAATACATTTTTCTTTGAATAATTATGAGTAATTTTAAGATAATTTTTCGAGAAAACGATGTCGAGGAGCTAATCGGGGCTAATTGACACAGATTTTTTATTTCTAGGTTAATTTTGAGCAGGAATGAGCAATATTCAAATTAAACTCAAAATACATTTTGCTTTGAATAATTATGAGTAATTTTAAGAAAATTTTATGAGCGTTATATTTTTATTAAATTTGCACACACGTTCACGCAATAACATACACTTTTCGAGAACACGATGTAGAGGAGCTAATCGGGGCTAATTGACACAGATTTTTTATTTCTAGGTTAATTTTGAGCAGGCATGAGCAATATTCAAATTAAACTCAAAACACATTTTGCTTTGAATAATTATGAGTAATTTTAAGATAATTTTTCGAGAAAACGATGTAGAGGAGCTAATCGGGGTTAATTGACACAGATTTTTTATTTCTAGGTTAATTTTGAGCAGGGATGAGCAATATTCAAATTGAACTCTAAATACATTTTGCTTTGAATAATTATGAGTAATTTTAAGATAATTTTTCGAGAAAACGATGTAGAGGAGCTAATCGGGGCTAATTGACACAGATTTTTTATTTCTAGGTTAATTTTGAGCAGGGATGAGCAATATTCAAATTAAACTCAAAATACATTTTGCTTTGAATAATTATGAGTAATTTTAAGAAAATTTTTCGAGAAAACGATGTAGAGGAGCTAATCGGGGCTAATTGACACAGATTTTTTATTTCTAGGTTAATTTTGAGCAGGAATGAGCAATATTCAAATTAAACTCAAAATACATTTTGCTTTGAATAATTATGAGTAATTTTAAGAAAATTTTATGAGCGTTATATTTTTATTAAATTTGCACACACGTTTACGCAATAACATACACTTTTCGAGAAAACGATGTAGAGGAGCTAATCGGGGCTAATTGACACAGATTTTTTATTTCTAGGTTAATTTTGAGCAGGGGTGAGCAATATTCAAATTAAACTCAAAATACATTTTGCTTTGAATAATTATGAGTAATTTTAAGAAAATTTTATGAGCGTTATATTTTCATTAAATTTGCACACACGTTTACGCAATAACATACACTTTTCGAGAAAACGATGCAGAGGAGCTAATCGGGGCTAATTGACACAGATTTTTTATTTCTAGCTTAATTTTGAGCAGGGATGAGCAATATTCAAATTAAACTCAAAATACATTTTTCTTTGAATAATTATGAGTAATTTTAAGAAAATTTTATGAGCGTTATATTTTTATTAAAATTGCACACACGTTCACGCAATAACATACACTTTTCGAGAAAACGATGCAGAGGAGCTAATCGGGGCTAATTGACACAGATTTTTTATTTCTAGGTTAATTTTGAGCAGGGATGAGCAATATTCAAATAAAACTCAAAATAGATTTTGCTTTGAATAATTATGAGTAATTTTAAAATCCGCTTCCTCTATGAGAAAGCAAAAATAATATTAAAAGCGAAATTGTGCTGGGTATGGGAACTGTAAATGATAATTATTTGTTACCCTATGCGACTATTGTTATAGTTAAATGTAATAAAAAATTGACATTAGAAAATTACATGTTTTTGGGATTTCTTATTCGATTGAGAGTTGAATCACAAATTTCACCAACACATTATTTGTAGTTTTTATTGAAATAATTACAATTGACACTTTTAAATAAATGATTTTATAGAAAAAAAACTTCTTATTTACATTCTTATTGACATTTTGAACCATTCTGAGTGGTCCTGACATTAAATTCTCGAAAAAAAAAAAATGAAAATTTTTGCTTCCCCCATGAGGAAGCAAAAATAATATTAAATGTGTGTCAGCTAACCCCCGTGTCCTATGCTTGGTAATCTCAAATACTGAACGGTCATAACCCATCTGCGGCGGCGTTATCTCTATGTACATAGGTATGTATGTTCGCATCCGCGATAATTTCATTTTTTT